>PVJD01003974.1:0-95010 GCA_004026545.1 Mormoops blainvillei | reverse complement strand
TCCCCGCAGTGTGGCAAGGGGGGACAGCTGCAGTGCACCTAGACCTTGAGGGAGGGAGGGTCGAAAGGAGGTCCTGGGATGGAGCTGCTGCTGGGACCCAGCGGTTCGGGGAGAGGAAAGAGCAGAGCAGCTCTTTTGTATGGCTGGACTCATCTTGACAAAGTTTTGCCAGAATGGAGATTCTTGGGAAAAGCACACAATGTGGCTACAGGGACACAGCCTGGCCTTGAAACTTTGCCCTGTGTGATCTTGGACCACCCGTTTAACCACTCTGCCTCAACTTCCCTATCTGTGAAATAGGTGTGATGATAGCCCCTTAGAGGGATAGCAAAGAATTGCAATAAAGGCAAGATGAAATTGTATGGGTAAATCTGGACCCAGTGCTGGACACAGGTGCTCAGATAACGTTAGTTTATTTCTCTGTCTAGCCCAGCTCCTCACCCCTGAAATGGACTTGAGTATGCACAAAAATATGGCTGAAATGGATACGTACACACTTGATCTTAGCCGACAGGCCGAGACACTATGTACCTGTGAAATACAAAGCTTACTCTGGCTATAGCCAGTAAAAACGAGAAGATCAGTGAGAGAATATCCCTGACATAGCTTAATAAAATATAGAACACTACACAAATTTCAGAACCCACTAAAGTGGTTTCAAAGAGGCCTGATATTTTTCAGCAGAGGGGAAAATCAAGTCAGAAAGTATTTATTACATTCCTATTATGTGCCTATAGCTGTAGGAAAAAAGATACAATAATAATTATATAATCAGTACCTTTTACATACCAAGTACTTTATTTTATTCAGTCCTTCAAGTTAGATATCCCCATTTTTAAAATGAGGAAATCGAGACCCAGGTTAAGTAACTCAGCCAAAATTACACAATCAATAAATGACTGAGCTGGGATTGGAACTTGTTCTGTCCAGTGACAGCGGCGAAGATGACAGTACTTACTGAGTGCTTTCTACGTGCCAGGCAATGTGCCAGCCTCTCCCTCTGTCGCTTCATCTACTCCTTGCATGCTGCTGTGGGGCAGGTACTGTCATTATACCCATTTTGCAGATGCGAAAAAATTACGTCACAAGCCCAAAGTCTCACAGTCACATAGAAAAAGAGTTACATGTCTACTCCAGGTCTTGGTGACCCCAAAGCCCCTACCTGTCACTGTCCTGTATGTATCCTTTGTCTCAAAATGTGACTGGTCACAACACGAAATTCTGCGTAATTACCAAATTCTCAGTTCCTGTGGACAGCCTGACTCTGCCCTTCATGCAGAAGAGATTTTGGTTTTTTCCTCTTCACTCCAAATGCTTATTAGCAAACATTCTCTCCTAGAAATGTGTTCAATATTCCTCCAAAGGAGATTGCTCTGAACCTCTCGTGATGACCTAAAAAAGCTCAAGGTCATAAATAACATTATCTCTAAGAACATTCGTCTTTGCCCTGGCTGGTGTGGCTCAGTGGATTGAACACCGGCCTGCGAACCAAAGGGTCGCCCATTCGACTCCCAGTCAGGGCACATGCCAGGGTGTGGGCCAGGTCCCCAGGAGGGGGCACTCCAGAGGCAACCACACATTGATGTGTCTCTCCCTCTCTTTCTCCCTCCCCTCCCCTCTGTCTAAAAATAAATAAATAAAATCTTTTTTTAAAACAGTTGCCTTAAATAAGAAAAAGAGGGCAGGCCTGGGAACCGAAAGGTCACTGGTTTGAGTCCCAGTCAGGGCACAAGCCTGGGTTGTGGGCCAGGTCCCCAGTTGGCGGAGTGCAAAAGGCAACCGATTGATATACCTCTCCCTCCCTCCCCCTCTCTCTAAAAGTAAATAAGTAAAATCTTTTAAAAAGAAGAAGAAAAATAAACAAAGAAGTATTAAATTGGCTTGGACTTCGCAGGACCTTACCAAGAGAACACTGGAGCGATCTTACTTGAACTAACTGCCAGACCTACGATTATGATTAGCGCAGGCGAGCCTCTGACACGAGTCCCACCGGCACACTTCGGCTCTAGATGGCGCGTGCCTTAAGCGAATCATGACACTCCAACCGCACAGCTGTCTTCCAGAGAAACAGGTGGGAGGGAATTGTCCAAAGCCAGGGTTTTCACCCTTTATCCCTCCAGTCCTTCTGATCAACATCCAACCTTTGATTTTTACAAATCTAAATACTTGTTAATTCTATTAAGAGTGGGCAAGAGAAAGGTATGATTTTTTTCCTCGGGAAATATGCTATCTGATATAATAGCCCCAAACCATATGTGGCTAATTAAATATAAATGAGTTAAAATTTAGTAAAATTTAAAATTCAGCCTGTCAGTCACACTAGCCACATTTCAAGTGCTCCACAGCCGCCTATGGCTAGTGACTATGGGTGTGAATGTGCAGATCTAGAACATTCCATTAAGTCAGGAAGCTCTGTTGGACAGTGCTGATCTACAAAGGAATCTGAAAGACCTGCAGCTCATCCTGTGGGATCTGTTTTAGTTTGGGTTTTCCCTGAAGCAGATTTGGGGCAAGGACTCAAGTGTGAATATTTCATCTGGAAAGTGCAGGGCACACCAGCCAGGAGGTGACACAGAGAAGGACAGGCAGCTAAGAACCTGTGGAGAAACTGAGAGATGGTGTAAATTACATGGCTCAGAACTGCAGTGTCCAGAGACTGGGAGCTGGGGTATTCATACACGGCCCCTGTAGGCCATTTTCAGGGCTGTGAGTTTCCCAGCACTTCTGATCTACTTACAGGTGGACGGAGATTTCAGAGATTGGGCTGCAGTGGTCAGGGAAAACCCTCGGGTTCAGAGGCAGAGACAGGCAGTGGAAGTTGGTCAGAGCGCCCCCAGAAGCCTGAGAGATATGGACACTGCACAACATGGCACCGATGCTTAAGGGTCGCCTTACTCTCAGAATTTTGCTAGAATATATGTTGATGACCTTGATTTTGTGTTACCCTATAAAGAGTGATCCAGTCCTTACAGGTGGAAACGCTGGTGGATGTCAAGAGAGAGGGAAGGAAAGAGAAAAGGAACTCCAGGGTGCTTAGACACTGATTCTGTGTTGTCTGAAAAGACCAACTGATGGGGCAAGTAAAGACTTGCTGTGCTCCATCCTTGCGGTGCCAGATGTGGATGCACCGTGGAGGTTAGAAGTCCGATCAAACAGTGAGGTGGCCTGGTGCCCACTCACATGCTGACGCATCCTGGGGTGTGAGTGCCAAGCTCTCTGCCTGTCACTAAGAGCGGGGCTTCTGGAACTGGAGAGCACCCTCGCCCCCATTATGGACTGAGCTGTGTCTCCCCAAAAGATGTCGAAGGTCATGCACACCCATGGATCGGTGATTCCTCCTTCCCTGTCCCACGATCCTCACTCTCATTCCCGTCTCCTCGGGTCACCTCCCAAGTAAACTCTTCGCATCCAAATCCTTGTCTCAGGCTCTGCTTCTCGGGGAGCCAACTAAGGCAAACAGCAGAAGCAAAGGTGCAAAAGCAAGTCTGGCAGGAGGTCGTGGAAGATACCAAAGGCCAGCTCGTTTTACTCATGTGGAAAGCTGCCCGGCAGGTGCCTGAGAGTCTGGAGAGGTGGCCAGCAGCCAGTTCACAGAGGCCACCACGTGCCCGGGGAAGAACCTGGCTCCATCCTGTAGGTCATGGGAGGCACTGAGAAGCCGACAGAGTCACAGGGGAGCCATGAAGGGAAGTGGCCTGCTCAGAGCTGCTTCTACAAAGATTATCGTGCTCGCTGTTCGTGAGGGTGAATGTGGGAGGGGCAGGACTGGGGCATCGAGGTACAGTAGGAGGCCATTGCGGTGGCCCCGAGGAGTGTGAAAGGAGCCTGAACGAGCAAAGCAGCCATGAGGATGGGACTCGGGGTGGAGTCAAGAAAAATTTTGGAGGTGAAGTTCATCTAGGGTAACTAATTAATCTGTTTTCCTGACACCCAATTTTCTCACTAAAATTCTTACATCCTGGGACATTCCTGAATCTCAGGAAGACTGGAACAGTTGGTGCCTTAGTCCTTCCAGGCTACCGTAACAAAATGCCACAGCCTGGGTGGCTTATAAACAACAGAAATTTATTTCTCACAGTTCTGGACACTGGGGGTCCGAGATCAGGGTGCCACTATGGTTGGGTGACGGCTCCCTTCCAAGTCATAGACTTCTTGTTGTATCACCTCCCAAAGGCCCCACTTCCAAATACCATCACATTGCAGATTAGGACTTTAATATATGAATATTGAAGGAACACAAACATTCAAACTGTAGCAGTTGGTCACCTGAAATTCAGCAGACATGATTGAATGGTAAATGGGGTTCAGAAAGAAGGAGGGGTTGAGAATAAATGGCCTATTTCAGTCATGGGTATTGTTGGGACTGCCATCCCCAGAGAAAAAGATTGTAAGCAAAGCTGGTTTTAAGATAAGATGGTGTCATTGGTTTGGGACAAATGGCATTGGAGGTGTATTTGAGACTTAAAGGTAAATACAATTCACCTTAAAGGTAAATGCTGGAGTGGCAGCATTTGGGAGTTACTGGGGGTGGGGGGAAGGGGAGGGGAAACTGTGAGAGTAGTGTATGTCACCCTGAGAAAGCCATGGTTCGATCTACTGTGAATAGGAATCCTTGATGAGCAATTTGTTTTCCTTTTATCAAAACCACAGTTTCTCTGGAGCAATGGTTAAAATTATAACCATTGCCTTGGAGTGGTTATGAGAACTGCCCCGGCACTCGGTAAGCAGTATCCCATGAGTGTTTGGGACTCACTCATCCATGCAGCTGTTTGTAACCTAGTAGGGGACAGGGATCTGACACAGGGCAGGTTGGATGGTAACTCCCAGTTAAAGTTGCAAATACAGGTTTCCTTTTCTAGGAGAGCCACCCCCTTGTGGGGAGGGATCGTAGCCATCGTTGGAGCATGGGATGGAGCCCACACCTGGGAGGAGGATGGAAGGAAGGCTCCAAAAGCAGGCTTGGGGAAAATGAATGGAAAGTACTGGGCTCCAAACTTGGCAGATGAGTCCTCCTTCGGCGATGTGTGCAAGATAGGCTCTGGCGGCCCTGGATAAACCCCAGTTTACATTGCTGCATTTTCAACTGCTCAAGTTTTATAACAACGCTGACATTCTTTGTAAACCAGCCAGGGTAATATAAACATCCTTGCTCATACAGTGGATCACTTTCTACTTGACTCCCTTCCAATCACTTTACACTTTCCAACTTGTTTGATCCTTATAGTAACCTGTCAGATGAGGACTTTCATTATTATCTTCATTTTTACTAATGAGGAAATTGAAGCACAGGGCGATTAGGCAATTTGCCAAAGCCACTTAGCTGGTAAGTAAGTGGCAGAGCTGGTGTGCAGCCAAGGTGGTGTCACTGAACGGAGTGGCTCCAACACACCTGCCGCCTGCCCCGGCCCAGCCCGCCAGCCCTGGAAAGCAGCCTCTGCTGTCATGCCGAGCAGGTTCCTCCGTCCTGAGCACCAGCCCCAATGTCCCTGCCTCTAGCCGACGCCCAGACTCCCCTGCTTTCTTCAGTGTCTCTTCGGCAACTTCCCGGGCTCTTCCTTCAGCCCACATTTTAAACAAGTGAATAGATCGACATGCTTTACTCCTCTGCTTCAGAACACACAGTTCTTTTTAGAGAGTTACGGGCTGTGCTACACCCTAACCCAGGCTGCACATCGGGCACCTGGGTTTGACACGTAGCCTTGTCTCTTACTGTGTGTTTCTGGTTCCTTCACTTCTTTGGATCTCCCTGGCTTCCCACATCTAAAAACGACGTGTTAATTAGGTCGGTGATTTTCAATGTAGACAGAGGGATATCAGAATCATGGGTGTAGTAGGTTTAGGATTTTTTCCAACTGAGTGGTCTAGGCTATCCTTGATCAGTTTTTTCAAAATATATCTGTTCTACATTGTCTCCCCCAAGCACTCTGCCTTCTAGGTGAAAGCAAACTGACAGGGTCACCCGCACTCTGAGGTTCCAACAGTGCGGCTTCCCCATCCCACCCCTCGTTTGAGTCACTGCCGTAGAATCTCCTCCTGCCAGCAGAGGCACCTCTCAGCTCGTTAGAGTGTGGGGTGGACGGACGACTGTGAATCACTCACCGTTCCAGATGATCTCTAAGATCCATGGCAGTGTTTGCATTCTGTGAGACACTGATTTCTACAAAATGCTCATGTGAATAGCTAAGTCACCTCCCTATGATTTATGCTACAGAGCAAAGAAAGGGGTAATTAGCCTAAAAAATGGTGGAAGGGGTGAGGGAATGGAGGTCCCATTGCGAGTCACAGAACTAGTTTGCATGATAGAGTCATCTAGATGCACCCTGGATTGTCTAGTGGAGAGGTGGGAGTCACTTTTCCAACCCCTGTAGAGATGTCTTAAGACCCCTGATAACCCAAATCTCCTCTTGTCCCAGGTCTCTGCTCAGGCAGGTCTCTGCAGAGGAGGCTGTCCGTTTACCTGACTCCTTTCACACCCCTGATGAAATCTGTCTCTCCTGTTCTCCACTGCTGTGGGCTATAAGCCAAACTAAGCATTTACTGAGAGTCCACTGAGCCTAGAATTGGGCTGGACGGGGAGCAGGAGAAGAGGGGTAAACCCAAGTCAGCTTCAGGCCCTGCTCTCAGGAGGCTCTCAGGCCAGCCTCCTGGCCTCTCCACAACTCATCAGGAGGGAAAGGAAAAGCCTGGGGGATGAACAGGAACCAGGCCCATGCTCACTTACTCACTGGAGAGGATTTGCCAGGTGCAGGGATGATGAGCTCACCTGGAGTCTGGCGGCTCACTGAAAGGAGTGAGGACCAGGGCTGTTACCCTCTGCCCCGGCCCTGGCCGTTTCTGATCCTTGGCCCAGTGGCCAGGTGATGAGCCACTTCTGAGCGGTGGGGGCGCGGGGGGAGTTTGGACAGTTGCGCTCTGGCCGGAGTTTCTCCAGGAAACTCCGAATCTGAGCTTCCGTCCTCACAAAATATAAACACACCAGATTCATGCTTCTGCCTAAATTATATTCCCACAAAATTTCCTAACACGACAGGGCTTTGCTATTACCATAGTAACCCCTGCATGTGAACAGCAGACTCCACAGAGAGAAGGATGAAAATGCAGAGAAACCCAAGTTTCCGAATGAGCAAGGGACAGCCAGGTTGGGCTGGCAGCCACAGGCCTGACCCTGCCAGGAGGGGCCTTGAGGTTGGGGGTGATGTGTGCTTTCTTTTGCAGCTGTATTTGCCCATAAGTTACAGCATCTGGAGGCTCAAGAACAGTGATATTGCCCTGGTTTTTGTCTGGCTGGTATGAATACTTTCTACCTTTTTCTACTTCTTTCTTTCTTTCTCTCTCTCTCTCTCTCTCTCTCTCTCTCTCTCTCTCTCAGGAGATCTGGGGGAGATACTTTTGTTTTCAGATGGTGTCACTCTGTGGCCCACTTTGAAAGAGCCAGAATACAAACAAAGCTGAATAGATAAGGAAATGAAATCAATGAGCAGGAAGGAATGCCCAGAGCTGAAAGCACTCCATCCCCTTCAGCATGCAGTCCTTTGGTCTCTGTCCCTTTCAGGTCACATGCCCATGGGTACAAAGAGCGTCCATTCAGGCTTCCAAAACAACAACGACAAGAGCAACAACCACACCAGCAGAAACCCAGCCCCTGAGGTAGGCAGGGCAGGCTGTGGCAGAACCCATTGTCCGTCAAATGTCCTGCGTCTGCAGGAACGGAAATGGCCTGCAGACCGAGTTAAGAGGAAGTGCCTAAAGACAACATACCTGGCTTCCCGCAGGTGAAGTGCTTACCACAGTGCCTGGATCTGAGCTAACAGGATTGCCACTTTAAAAAATGTGCTCGGAGGTTGTACCCAGGGGCGCCTGCATGAAAGAGGGTGTGGGCTCTCTCCTCTAGGTCACTGTGTGTAAAATAGATTCTGATTCCTAAGACTGGAATCATCACTGAACTTTTAGAGACTGTTGTCTTAAAGTGCATGTGTGCGTGTATGTGTGCATGTGTGTTGCTCACAGACACATACAGAAACTTTTCAAAACACTTAAATCTCTAAGTGATGTAGTTAGCGATGCTCTGTATATTTTAAACTCCTGCATGCATTCTTCTGGTCATCAGGGTAGGAAATACAGAGGGACTTAAGTGCCAGCAATAACAAACCACAGTGCCTGTCTTAGCTCCAGCCTTCGCATGTGCTGCACCCTCCTCCCAGGGCCCCTGCCACACTCTCATCTTCTGTCAATGCCAGTGCCTCCGTCAGTGTAGATCTGAACATCCTCTCACACTGACAGCGTCTCTGGTGCCCCAGCCTTGCTTAGGAGCTGAACCTAAAAGAAGTCTTCTTAGAACATGGGGCATATCCCACTTGCAATTTGACTGAGCTGCCACTAAGGCTTGGAGGTGCCTCTGTCAGATCTTGGCAGACAGTGCAGAGCGAGTCAGCGGCAGCGGCAAAAGCAATACAACAACAGTTGTCTCTCAGACACTCACCATGGGCAGGGCCTCCGCCATGGGCTAGGTGACTTAGTAACTCATTCAAATCTCTCGTAGGGGCACCCGGATAGGAAACAGGCTCAGGGAGCATAAAAAATCTTCCCTAAGTGGGGAAGTAATGTATAGCATGGTGACTATAGTTAATAATGCAGTATGGTATATTTGAAAGTTGCTAAAAGAGAAGATCTTAAAAGTTCTCCTCACAAGAACAAAAATGTATAACTATGTGTGGAGATGGATGGTAAATAGGCATATCATAGTGATTGTTTTGTCATATATACAAATATTCGAATCATGATGTTGTACAGCTGAAACAAATGTTACATGTCAGTTATGTCTCAATAAAAAGGAGATCAATGCTCATTTATATTAAAATTGTAGCAGTGTAACAGTAGATGAAATAAAGTTGAATCATTCAAAAACAAATCCCTAAGTCAAACAACTATCAAATGGCAAAGCTGGTGTTTAAACACAGAACTTGGGCCAAAGCCCCTGGTCTTTACTACATTGTGAAGTTGCTCTTGACACACGTTCATCAGCCTTGCCACTGTGCTTCCTCAGTCCACGTGAGTGGACAAGGATTCCAAAACAAGGCCATGTGGCCATTTTGTGCCAATAGCTTCCTGCCTCCTTTGTAAGCCTTGGTCAAAATCCTGGCAGCAACCAATCAGGAGCTAAATTCTGAAGAAGCGATGCCAGGGCGCTGCTGGCGCGTGCAGGGGCCCGGGCCGTCAGCCCAGGGAAGGTGTGTGCTTTGTGTGGGGTCGGTCAGCGTTTCTATTTCAAGCTCCTGAGATTTGTAGTCAAAACTTATACAAGTTCTGAACGCTGGAGGCTCTCCCTGGGTTTAACACACTCACAGTCTCTTATTTCTGATTTTTGAGCTTTAAAACTATTCTTCCCTTACGCAAAGTTGCATCTCTAATGAAGACTCCTGACGGCTGATTTGAAACTGTCAGACACTCTCAGTGACACAGAGAGACGCCAAGGGAGGCCGTCTAATGCACCAGATGTGGAGAGACAGCTTCATTCCTACTTAATGCAATGGAGGACCGTCATTCTAAGCGGTGCCTTTGTTGTTCCTCTGCCCACTCCTACACCCCCAACATACACCCTGGTGAGGTGACAGCCAGAGACAATACTGCCTAGTGGTTAAGAGAAGTACTTTGAATAGACTTTCGTCCTCTGCTCGCTATCTGTGTGAGCCCCAGTGTGCCTCAGATTCCTTATCTGTAACATGGAAGCACGGCGCTCTCCTCATACCGACGCTGAGGAGATTAAATGAAACCATGTGTGTATAGCATTGAACAGCAGGACCTAAACACAGTGAACGCTATGGTTCAGTAAATGAATCAGTGGGCTTTAGATTAGCCAATGAGGGGTATTTCCTCCTATTCAGATTTCTTTGACTCACTTCAAATTCCCTTTGGACAATAAAATTCCCATTCTAGAATAAGACTACAATTTCCTAGAGGTAGAAAATGCATAGAGATTAGGTCTCAAAGTGTGCAGAGAGCAGGGAGAAAGGAAGATGGTGGGCAGAGTAGTCAGACTCCCAGGTGGTCCCCAAGATTCCCATGCCCAATTATACATGTTTCATTCAATCCCCTTCTCTTACGTGAATGGGACTTGGGATGATGACTCCCTTTTACCTGACTGGCAAAAAAAGATTTGTCCTTTCCTCAAATAGGAAAGCAAACTGCCATCTGAGGACTGCCTATGGGGGCCCTGTGGTGGGACCTGAGGAAGGCCTCTCAGAGCTAAGAGCCACCCAGCAAGAAAGTGGAAACTTCAGTCCTCCAACCCCAAGAACTGAATTCTGCCAACAAACTGAATAAGCGTAGAAGATAACCACAAGCTGCAGGTGAGACCACAGACCCACCGGACACTTTTTTTTTTTTTAAGGAAGAAAGAGAGAAACATTGATCGGTTGCCTCTTGCACGCCCCCCAGCCAAGGACTGGGCCTGCAACCTAGACATGTGACCTGACCGGGAATCAAACCAGTGACCTTTCAGTTTGCAATAGGACTCCCAAACCACTGAGCCACACCAGTCAGGCCCCCAGCTGATGTTTTGATCTCAGATGAGACCCTGAACAGAGAACCCATCTACACCATGCCTGGACCTCTCTCTTTAAAAATAGTAAGTAAACATTTGGCAGATATCCCACCGCCTTGAAAAGAAACAAGTGAGTTGTCACCTGAACTTGTTTATCTAAGATAGGGAGAAGGCAGCTGGAGGGAGGCTGTAGTAAGAAGTGGACTCAAGAACTAAGTCAACATGTTAACTGGACAGGTATGGGGATGGGCCAGGTGGTAACGGAGAGCAGGTAGGGTATGACGGGTGGCTCAGTGACAAGTGGTTTGCTAAGCAAATATAGTCTAGTGCTGGATATTTCCCGTCAATCCCCTCCCCCTTCTCACCCCCATGTTTCTTTCACAGCAAGGAATTTTTCTAAATTCTTGTTAAGCCCCTCTCTTTCCTTCCCTCCCCCGCTAGTAGAGAGAGATTGAAGGGAGCCATCTCCGGGAGCGTTGCACTTCAGTGGGAATGTGTGGAAAGTCTTAAGGTCTTCAGGACCCAACAGAATGAAATAACTAATGGTGGGTTTCCAGGCATGACAGAATAGAGGACATGGTTTGGGGACATTAAGCTTCCCGGAGATGCTCCCTGTCCACCAGGTTGACAGTCCTGATTGCTAGGGCTGGCTGTCCCTGGATTATAGAATGTTAGAGCAGCACAAGACCTTCCATTTCTCAGCCCTGCTCTTAGCGTAAGTGAACCAGGCCGGCAGAGGTTCAAGTGATTTGTCTGAGGCTCTTCAGTACAATAAAGGCGGGGCCTGGTCTAGAATACGACCCTCTGACCCCTTAGCAGGGCTGCTTACCCACACAGCCTCACAGTCACCACTGCGGGTGGACATGGCCAGAATCCAGGAAGGTCCCTGAGTCTCAGAGAGGAAAGGAAGAGGCGAGCGCAGTCTCCCGCTTGGTTGGCTGCAGTGAGAGGCCTCCGAGGGGGCCCGAGGGGGCCAGCACCAAGGGGGCCAGCACCAAGGGAAGACCTGTGGGGAGGAAAGCAGAGAGCGCAGGAGGGTCTGCAGGGACAGGTGAACAGCACTAAGGGAAGGGCCCATCGAGAGGTTCACCCAGCCACACCCACCTTAAGCTCCGCCCACATTGAGAAGCATGGCCTTCATGGGGTTTCTTGCCTCTGGTCTCTAGTCAAGCCCCATCTTGTTGCCAGAAAGATTTGAAAAAAAAAAAATCGAACCATATCACTTCCCCCAAAACCCTTCCGTGGTTTCCCACCTCCCAGAAGTCAGTGCAAGTCTGCAAGGTCTGCAAAGCTCTGCCTCCATTACTTGGGACCACCTAGGGCACGTACAGAACATCGGACTAACAGGAGCTTAAGCGAGCAAAGGCGTTTTGTGATTCCGCATGCGAGAAGCCTAGAAGTGGGCGAGCAGAGCTGGAGCACTGGCGCATCTCATCGAGGCCTCTTTCCAGCTTGCCGCCTCGCCTTCCTCAGCGTGTGGGCTTGCCAGCCCAGGGCTGCAAGCTGCTTGCAGCAGCTCCACAGCACATCTTACGCTGAGCAGAAGCAAGAGGTCCTGACCAGCAGCCATGATGTCTCCTTCATGAGGAGAACGAAGTCCATTTGTACGGCAAACCCCCAGCAGATGAGCCTCTCTGTCGTTGACCAGAGCTGTGTCACATGCTCAGTCCCCTTTAGCTGCAAAGGAGATGGTCGAATTTTGCATTTAGCTTTTCCACATGATAAATTGTCAAGGGAGAAGGGGGTAGGAAGGCAACCCCCTTCTCTTGGGTTGGTCTGGCAACACTGAAGCCACACTGGCTTTTCAAGTTCCTTGGCGGCCACTTGCTACCTTGCCCAGTTTTGCTGGGGTTGACTCAGGGTTCCCAGAGCCTCACGCCTTTCCGTGGGTCCTCAGTCTGGAACATCCTCACCACCTCACAAGCCCAGCAAATCCCTGCTCCTCCCTCACGGCTCAGCTGACGCTGAACAACCTGCTCCCACAGCTCTCAGTCCGCGATGGCAGGTAGTCCTCCACCGGAGCGCCCTCAGTAGACGGCGAGCTCACTGTGGTAGGTGTTGTGTCTCCCGCTATTTTCCAAGATTTCAGGCCTGAAATCTTAACCGTACCTCCTTTCTTTTCTTCCACATCCCATGTTTGATCCATCGTAAGCCCTGTCAGCTCTGTCTTCAAAATTTATACAGGCTTCTCACCACCTATACCACCCCGCACCCTGTACCTCACCACCATCATCTCTCACTTGTATTACCGCAGGGGCGTTCTAACTGGTCTCCCTGCTTCTTCCCTGTCCCCGCCCCTATCTAGTCAATTGTTACACAGCAAAAAATATCACTCCTCTGCCCTCAAGCCTCAAATGCCTCCCCATGTCACTCGGAGTTGAAGTCGAAGTTCTTTTCATGTCTTTTAAGATGATCTGCCCTCAGCCCTTATTTCTCTATGATCTCATCTCCTACAACTGACCCCTCACAAATGCAGCCCCAGACAAGTTACTGCTCTTTACTTATCTTACCCAGCACTCTTCTGCCTCAGGGCCTTTGCACAGCTCTTCCTCTACCTGGACAGCTTCCGCCCTACGCCAGGACTTCATTGATGTCACCACCACAGGGAGGCCTTCCCTAACCACGTGCTTTAAAATCGCAGTGCCCGACCTCACACTCCCCTTCCCCCTTTCAGCTTTGCTTTTCTTCAAGTTTATCTAACATAGCATATAATTTATATATGTAGCTTGTTCATTTGTCTCCACCACTTTCCTCCTAAATTGTAAATTCCATGAAGGCTGTTTTGTTCTCTGCTATATAACTGGCACCTAGAACACGTAATAATTGCTCAATAAATATTGATAGCTGATTAACTGAATAAATAGATCTTTGCATCCACAGAACAATGCTTGGCCTATAGCAAAAGATCAGTAAATGTGTTGAACTCATCAACAAATGTGAATGGCTGAACTTGGAAGTACAGAGAATGAATGTTCTGTGCAAAGGCTCTGTCAAGAAGTTGGCATTAGGACAGTGTGTCTGGAACCAGGCGTCACAGCGTGGGGAGCAGAGTGTGAGGCGGGAGAGGGCTGAGGAAAGGGAGAGACATTCGAGCCTTTCACTGCAACCAGGACTGTGTTCAATTAACCCCTGAAAGGCAACTCAATTCTATTTTCTCTTTCATCCTTTAAGTTCAAGTTCTATTAGCAAAAGCTGATGCCCACAGCAGGAATCTCGATTTAGAGGATAGGAGGAAGGCTGTTTTTGTGTAGATGAAAAAAAATACAAGAATAGGAAGCTCCACTGACGTTGCTGGTTGGGCAGCAGAACAAAGCTCCAATTGGGCTGGTGTGTAACCTGGCCAAAGATAACATGAGGAGGACAAAAAGGGAAAAGAAAGGCCCCTGTGCGGTGCCCCAAAGTCGGTCACTTCGGTAATGCAAGCTGTGTTTGTGACCCATTTTAACTGCAGTTGGTTGTGTGTGTCAGAGTCGAATCAGGGTAAATCTGGTGGCTGTTTTTGGAATTCGAATCAGCCTGGATGTGCTTGGTACCAGGCTTCTCTCTGGTGTGTGGCTTCTCCAGCAATCCGTTTAATTCTGGTCACTCATGTTCTGGACTCCAGAGCAGACTGTGAGTCTAGCCTGCTCAAAGCTGAAACATTACAACACCAATCAGATGCAGGGAAGATGCAATTATCGGTTTCCAATGTGACCATACACACTTTGGGAGTTTCTGAATATTTATGTAAACAAGTTTCATACAGAGCACCTATCTCCACAGTGGGAAGAAACTGAAGCTTTTGAACATGTGGCCACAACTGAACTAGACAAGGTGGTTGGTAATTTGTAATTTTAAAGATTAAATAAGAATAAATGTGTGTTTAAGGTGGGAACACACTGCAAACCTTTCGCTTCGTAACCTTTGTTACGGTTCCGAGTTTTCATCCTGCTTATTTTTTTAATAGTCCCCTGCAGAGAAAATGCAAGTCTCAGTGTTAAAAAGCTGTTGTGTAACTGTGTGTTTCCCTTTCCTTCAAGCCTGTAAAGTGCCTATTAAATCTCAAAAGTGTTTTCTTGAAAAATAATCTAGATAAGACAAACCAGGAGCTTAATTTTGTTGACATTGTAAAATAGGTCACTAAAAGGTGTTTAGTGTTATATTTGAGGATAAATTGTTTTAAGAGCAGCATAAAATGAGAGCACTCAAGTGTACTCAAACTTCACTTAAATAAGAAGCCTATTTTCATATTTGTATAATTATGATTTTGTATGCAGCATAAAAATGTAATAAAATTGTACCGCAATTAGGTTTTTCTTAATTTTAAAAGCTCTAAGAAATGATATGGCTTCTGTGCTCCCCATGTTTCTGGAGTGTAGCTTAATGAAATTAATACAAACATTTCACTCTTTCCAATTGTCATAAAATAAAGTTCTTGGCAAATTGCTATCTCCAGCTTCTGTTATTAGCAGATCTCTGGTGTCAAAGAATTTATAGTCTCATTCTTAGACATTCTATGTATTTGCCGGACCTACATGTATATTAAATTCTTCTGAAACTTCCTTGAAAGGCAACCAGAAAAGAAAAAAACCTGAAAACTAGGATAAAATTTCTTTTAAAGTCCTTCGAAAATGGATCATGACATAAGTCAAAGATCATACTTTTTTCAAGTTTGAACTATGGACTACTAATTCCCTAATATGAATTTTAACAAAAGATATAGTTAACAATCAGAATTCTACACTTACTCTTACATATTAATTCTTCCAGTTTTCTTAGAAGAAGACTGGTCAGTAATCAATTTTTATTGAACTTGATTTCAATATTCACAAAAGGATTAATAGAAGTTGTCTATCAATAGCTTCAATCTTCTTGATAGAAAAAGAACATGTGAGTTAAAAAATAAAAATAAGTGGGCAGTATACCTCATGGCATCATCAGTACAGCCACAATTGTCCCAAACTTTCTGAAATAATCCTGATTCAGGTAATTTTTTATTTTCCATGGATAGTAATTGGTTAAATGTATAGCTAAACAAGATGTAAATTTTATGAACTGTCTCATAAAACCAAATCCAAAAATTAGCAAAAACCCTTGGTGAGACCACATTCTGTTTTTTAGCTTGGACAATATTGTCACTACGACCGTGAATTTTTATTGGTAAGTGCATTACTAAAGCTTATGGAATCATATTAATTTTTTCCAGTTTCTGTGAGACAATGCCAAGCAAAAGCGGTATGCAAAATCTCCTTCACAAGGGGTAGCATGTTTGCTTCGGGCAGGACAGCTTCCCCAGGGCATGGGGTGAATTAAAGCAATGGGAAGAAGAGGCCTGAGGGGACAGGGGCACCAGGTTTAGCCCAGGCTCCAAGCTAACAAGTGGGCTGTGAAAGTCCCTGTCTATTCACTTGTGAAACGGGTCGGGTGATGCTTTCCTTCTCCTTGTATTTTTGCAGGATCACATGAAGTGTCTACAAAACCGCCCTAGGAACCACCAAGGACTGGCGGTGGTGAACTGAGCCCGGGACATCCTGGACCTAAAGACCTGAGGAACCTATGCAGGAACGCAGGTGAGAAACCTGTGCAGGTGAACGGGGCTGAGAAGCCACGGCCAGAGAAGAGCCCGGGCCTCGGTAGTGTCCTCAGATGCAGGGAAGAACTGGGGATGGCGGAGTGGACAGAGGCACCAAAGGAGCATTGGCTTAAGGGCCTGCTGCCTGCCCAGACCTGAGTGTCTGCAGTAAGCTCTGTGTGCTTCTGAAACTGCAAGCTTGATCCTTGGCTATTTTGGGGGCAACGGCCTGTGGGTTCCCCAGAAACAGCACGCAGGGCTATGAACAGTAAAGTACTGAGATGCTCCCTCCTCTTTTTTCATAAATTCACATCACTGAATAAAAAGTAAATAATAACATTCATTCTTTCTTTCCATCCAACCCTTTTCCCAATTCTCAACCCCATCTTTAAAAACCTTTCTGTTGATTGTAAAATGTTCCCCGTTATAATCCTGAGCTCTTGTCATGCAAATGAAAGGAAATCTTGTGATCAGACCCAGATTTGATATGTCACATGTATAAACCTATATACTATTAAAATCTGGTCTTGAACCAACTGTAGATCTGTAGTACATATAGTATGTAGTAACTGTGTGAGCACAATGTAACCTTGGATACCAGGCAGCCCAATTCTCTCCGGCTCGTTGCTAAGGCGAGGGACAGAGGTGGGGTATGGGGGAGCCCAGCACAGCTATCTACATCCCATGCTGCCAGCAGGAGGAAGTGGGGTAGAGGGATAGGGAGGGCCTTGGGCTGCTCACCTCTCCAAGACCTCATCTGAAAAGGCCTCAGGGACAGTACGATGTCCTGTGTCATCAGTGGCCAAGGAACCTCTAAGTGGTACCCTATTATACACCCCTAGAGGAGGGCAAGGCACAGAGGGTAGGCTGGGGTGGGGCAGATTGGGGACAGAGGGAGGGTGAAGGAGGGGGAAGCTAGCGAGAGGCAAAGTATGGGGCAGAGGGCAACAGCAGCTACCCAGGGAGAGGGAGGCTGGATCCAGAATGTTACTGGCACAGAACTAGACAAGAGAGAATCACAGAACGTAATGCTAGCCACAAAATTCACAACAGTAAATTATACACATTAGCCTGGTTAATCCTGCAATGAATGAACTGCCCGTGAGCAGTTGAAAGGTAAAGCTGAAGGCTTCAGAATATTCTAAAAATAGGGTAGAAAGAGACAAAGGTATTGAAATGAGAAAGTACCTGCTTCCACCCCATTCCTCATTTGATCAAAAGCCCTGTGTTTATTCTGTTTCCATGAGATCTGACCTACAGGGCTCAGTGACCCCTTCCAGCCCTTATTCTCCCTTTGGGCACAAAGCGGAGACTCATTCTCTTGTGCCCTCAGTCCAGGCAGTCCCTCCAGGGCCAGGCCCTCATGGTCCCGAACCACCTGTCTCCACTTTATCATTTATAACTTTCGTTATTTTCTTAAGATCTATAACATTTTTAAGGGATAGTGATGTTCAAAAAAAAAAAAAAACAGAGGTAATGGACCATTAAAATAATTATTAATGAAAAATTCATAAAATGTTGGATGAAGGGAAAGGCCGGTCAAGGAGCAGAAAGGAGTGCCTGTATTAGAAAAATCTAAGCTGAAGATGGTTGCTAAAATGGAACCCAAAATCTAGGTTTGAGCTTTTGGGCCACCAGCTCGAAACCGGCAGCTCAGTGAGGTTCCAATGACCCTACACGCACTGAAGATGTCGGTCACTGTGCCTTCCCCTGCTGGCCCTGCGGAGCAGACTGCCTGCGCCAATGGTCCGTGCCGCCCTCCTGAGCCTGCCCTCACTTAGGCCCACAACTGGCTAGATGAAGGCCCCCTTCCATAAACAGACTGCCCATTCATGCAGCAAATCACTTTTGAGGACTGACCACATGTCAAGCTCTGTGACAAGTATTGGGGATGCAATGATGGTAAGAGTGTCAAGTCTCTCCCCTTTGGAAGAAAACCCTAAACCAATAATTTACCTTTGGCCTAGCAGGAATGGATACATTGGAGTAATCAGATTCTTTTCTCAGAAACTGGGACTAGAGACAATGAATAGGGGAGCCAAGGAGCTGAGAGGTCATGTAGACCTAGGAGCTGAGAAGGTGACTCTGGGCTATGGGAAAGGGGGTGAGGTTTCCAGTTTGCAGAATGGGAAGCTGGGAGCAGAGGCTGGGGGACAGGTCTCAACAACAGACCTGTGGCTGGATGGAAAGGGAGAGATTAGTCTTGTTGCCAACAGGAAGTCCAAGATCATGGTGCCAGCATGACGATGTTTAGAAAAAGGGAATGTTTCTTGGGATGTCGACTACTTACCTCTCACATGGTGGAAGAGGCTAGGGATCTTTCTGGAGACTGTTTTATAAAAGCACCAATCTCATTCACAGGAGCTCTACCCTCATAATAAGCCTTCTCAAAGGCCTTACCTCCTAATGCCATTATATTTGGGAGTTAGAATTTCAACACAGGAACTTTGGGGGGACACAAACATTCAGAGCATAGCACTAAATGACTTCTTAAGTCTAGCATGGTGGACGTCTCTCATTTGTGTCCCCCAAAGCCATTTACCTTCTTCTGGTAATTTAGCAGAGCACTGATTTTCCTCTGGGAGCTCAGCTCCTCCATTCTCACCTTTGTCCGCTTGTTGGAATGGCGCAGCCTATGACCTGAGCCTAAGCCAATCAGAGCATCCCATACCCTAGGCCAAGCGACTGGACCCAATCAGAGCCAATGACATTTAACGTAACCATGGCGGAGACTTCAGGAAAGGGGTGACTGCCTCGTCTGGACTCAGAGGTGGAGGACTGCGAGGAGCCGCCGCACGGGTCTTGCCATGCTGGGAGCTTAAGTCTGAAGTCAACACCCAGGGGAGCAGGGCCAAAAGGCAGGGGGAGAACCGGGTCCTGATGGCCTCCTCCGAGGCCCTGTCAGGCAGTGCCTGGAACCAGACTTTTCTTGAACGTTTCAGTGAGGGGATCCAGTAAATTCCATTTTTTTGCTCAAGCCAGGCTTTGATTTTAAATTCTATTTTGTATGTTTGTTGCCACAGACAAGTGAAATGGTCCTAAGCAAAACGATATATCTCATCTGAGGCTGGGGTAAGGCGCAGAGAGAAAGAGTCAATGCCACACGTGTAAGGACAGAATGACTGAGATGTGGAGGGGGCTTTGGGGAGAGGTGCCGGTTGCTTGGATGTAGTTGTGGTAAGTCTAAATGAGGCAAAATGGAAGCACTCATGCTTCTCTGTTTTTGTTTTCATGTGGTTAAAATTTTGATTTTTATACACTGTTGCAAAAATACATAATTGGGCCTTTCATTTCCTAATTATGGCACTGGCTTAATTTCTTCACATAGTTTGCTCTATCATATTTCCAAAAAGCTAAAGAGAAGAATGCACCCCTCAACACACACATTCCCCCCATGCCATGGCCCCACCCCCTCCACAGTGCCATGTTTAAGTGTCATACACTTTAAGACACACTTTATTTTCCCCTTTTATGACAAGCATCCGAGACAGGAAGGCTCTCTACACATCTGCTACTTTGTCCCCAGCGCTTCCTTCCCCATCACTGACCACTGCCCTCCCCTCCCTCCTAAATCCCTGTCATCTCACAACAGAAGGACAGGTTCTCTGGCTGTCCCCAAGTATGTCATTCTCAGCCTTACTGCCACTTTATATTTTATAGAACAAACAATAAAAGTGGTTTCACCTTCATTGGGTTTATATCTGTTTTCCAATGTGAATTCAGAAGAACACGAGTCCTATGAGATGTTTCTCACAAACAGAGCTTGAAAAATCCAGTTTGGAAGCCATCGCACACCATAACTCCCCTTAGAAACTCAGGGTATAATTTCATTCCAAGGCTCTGAGAGGTCCTACGATTTAAATTTGGTTTAGCCCACCTCTTTTCATATTTTACCAGCCAGAGATAATTTTTAATGTTGTGTTAACTCGTAACGGTCTTCAGAACAATTATTCCCTAGAACATGCTTTGAAAAATGCTGATTTGAAGTACAGTAGAGCATGACCAAGTGCGTTTTAAGCAAATCTTTTATTGACTCTACTCCTGGTATAAGAATGGAACTTCAAATCATTTGAAGCAGATTAGGAATGTTCTTTGACCTCTGCTTTGGTGAAAGCAGGTGCTTTTTATGTGCAAATGTATATGAATCCATCATTTTTATTCTTTTTCTTAAACCCTGCAGCCCCAACTGTTCATGCAGCAATCATGCAGAAGGACAACTGAGAGGAGAACTGAGAAATGTGCCTGGATCTGCTCTAAGGGAACATGCGTGAGAAAAGCAGAAGCAGGGGTGATAGCTAAAAATATGCAACCGAGATTCGGCACAGCAATAATGGAGGAAACAGTGGTTAAGTTTATAATGACGCATTGAGACTGTAAACGGAGGTGGCATCGTCTCCTCTGTTATTGCTGTGCTCTCTCCAAAGGTCAGAGGACTACACAGATGAGGGAATCGAGAGACAGAGCTGTTCAAAACAGGAGTCACAAAGGATGTCTTTCCCTTCCTGTCCCCAGAGTGAAATCATTCATAATGGCTATGTTTTAAACACTGTAAGTACCAGGTACAGAATAAAGAGTTTAATATTTTTTAAAAAGGATTTAATAGACATTATTTCATTTAGTGCCCAGAAAAGCCCTGAGAATATCATTTATCACCATGTTTGCAAATGAGGAAACTGAGATTTGGAAGCTGGCCTAAGGTCATAAATGTAATAAACTAGCAGAGCCTCCATATCCCTTCACCAGGAGGCTACAGGGTCTCGTGTCTCCTTGGCAGTGTCCAGTCAGCTCACCCCATGTTGTCCCAGGGTGACTTGGAATGTGGCAGGTGTGTCCAAGGCCTCAGGCCCACAGCCTGATAAGGCAGATCTGTGTTAATTGACAGTCATAGCTTGGGACCTGGGCACCTGAGTCTGGGAGGAGACCAGAAGACAGCTAGTTGCCTCTAGAGATTTGTGAGTAGTTTTCAAACTATCCTAATATGTGCTGGGAGAAGAAAAATGCCCTTATCTTCCGTGTATTTGACTCACATTTTCATGTTGTTGTAACATAAAAACGTATTACATTTTTAATCAGTGAGGTCTTTAATTTTAATAAAATACAAAGGGAAAAGAGGAAAAACTGGTCTTTATTGAGCTAACAACTGCATAATAAACGACTATTATTAAGAATAAAGCAGAGCTCTGCCTAGGGTGGCTCAGTTGGTTGGGCATTGCCCTGCACAGCGAAAGATCACCAGTTCGATTCCTCGTCAGGGCACACACCTCAGTTGCAGGTTCGTCCCTGTCCAGGAGCGTATAAGAGGCAACAGATCAATGTATTGCTCTCACACCAGTGTTTCTCTCCCTTCCCCTTTCTCTAAAAATAATAATAAAATAAATAAAATCTTCTAAAAAAAGAATGAAGTAGAAACCTTAATGCCTTTTGAGTTTTTTATGAACTAGGGAATTTTGATGGGGAAGAGATGAAAGAAGTTCTGCACCATCTCCAGGCCTGTCTTTTGTGAAGGAGGGATGCTCAGGTTGAGCTGGGGTGCACCTAGAGGTGGGAAAGAAAACCGAGAGGGAAAAAGCCATGGGAAAGCATTGCATTCCAGGCTACTTATTTCTTTACCTTCAATTGCTGTGATAGAGCCAGGGCTGAG
The DNA here is from genome assembly GCA_004026545.1 of Mormoops blainvillei. Lineage (NCBI taxonomy): Eukaryota > Metazoa > Chordata > Mammalia > Chiroptera > Mormoopidae > Mormoops > Mormoops blainvillei. Next base: position 73,278 of record PVJD01003974.1, on the reverse strand, counting down.
TCATTCTAGAAAGGGCACATGCTTAATTTACATATCCATCTGTTTAATTTGCCTACTATCTAACTTTGCTTGGTAGTATTGTTAACTGTGCATATGGTCGACCCCTCACTATTTTATACTTCCACATTAGACTTACATAAGCAACAGTAAATGTGAGGGTCTGAAATCAGATTGATGTGAGCTCCAGTGCTGGTATTGCATTTCATGTAGGATAAATTGTTTCAACTCTATGAGCCCATTTTGTCACCTATAAAATGGGGATAATAGTAGCCCCATTCTCAAAAAGTTGTGAAGTTTAAAAGAGAAAAAGCATATAAAACTCTTGGTGCAATATCTGGCACATAGGAAGCACTCAAAACATGACAATTTCCTTTCTTAAGGAAAAGCTATCATTATTTGCAAATGACATGATACTGTACATAGAGAATCCTAAATATTCAAAACCTCAAAAATTGCTGGAACTGATAAGTAAATTAAGTAAAGTAGTAGGATACAAAATAAATATCCAGAAATCAGTTGCATTTTTATGCACCAACAATAAACTATCAGAAAGGGAAACTAAGTAAATAATTGCATTTACCATTGCATCAAAAAAATGAAATACCTAGGAACAAATTTAACCAAAGACATAAAAGACCTGTACTCAGAATGTTATAAGACACTGAAGAATGAAACTGAAGAAGGTACAGACAAATGGAAGCCTATCCCATACTCATGGATAGGAAGAATTAACACTGTAAAAATTTGTTCTATACCACCCAAAGAAACCTACAGATTCAACAAAATTCCTATCAAAATACCAATAGCATAATTCATAGTACTAGAACAAATAATCCCCCAGAATTTGTATGAAACCACAGTAGACCCTGAACAGGCACAGCAATCTTGAGAAAGAAGAACAAATTTGGAGGAATCACACTATTTAATATCAAACAAGGCCATAGTGATCCAAACACTATGGTACTGGTGTAAAAACAGACACATAAATCAATGGAACAGAATAGAGAGACCAGAAATAAACTCACATTTGTATGGTCAATTAATATTTGACAAAAGAGGCAAGAACATATCACACAATGGGGTAAAGAGGGTCTATTTAATAAATGGTGTGTATTGTATTTCATTGAATACCATGGAGTCACCCCATTCAGAGCCCAGTGTTTCATGAAACTACCCCCAGCAGAGCCTATCATCCATGTAGCTAGATACCTACATAGCGTAATGAAAGCAGGACAGTATAAGTCCACAGCCAGTTCTTATTATCTGTCCTGAAGAGGAAACAATGACCCAGACAATTCTGTTATGAATTGAATTGTGTACCTCCAAAAAAGATAAGTTAAAGTCCTAACCTAAAGTACCTCAGAATGTGATCTTATTTGGATATAGGGTCTTTACAGAGGTAATCCAGCTCAAATGAGGTCATTAGGGCAGGCTCAAATCCAGTACGACTGGTGTCCTTATAAAAAGGGAATATTTGGATACAGACATATGCACACAGGGAGAATGCCATGTGAAGATTGGAGTTACGCAGCCACAAGTTAAGAAACTTTCAGAAGCTGAGAGAGTGGTCTGGTACAGACCCTAGAAACTGCAGAGGAAGGAAGTCCCTGTAGACATCTTGATCTTGGAATTCTAGTCTCCAGAACCATGAGACAATAAATTTCTGTTAAGTCACTAGGTTTGTAATACTTTGTCATGGCAGCCCTAGCAAACTAATACAAATTCCAAATGTGAATATCCCAGAATCATTTGGTCAGGTCTTTTCAATGATCAAGATAGAATTTTTATTCATTGGGGTTCAACTGGATCAGGAATTATGATGATTTCAGAAAAGCACTGAGTAAATTTTGACACTGTATTATCTTTGTGTTTGGTGAGTACACAAAATAAAACAGGAAGCATACACTACTAAGGAGAACAAATTATTTTCAAACTCTCACTTGGTTTAGGCATACCATTTACACATAACTGGGGTACTAATTAGAAGTGGTTTCTTATGTATTCCCTGCACTGAGTCTCCAGGGAGCTCTCCTGTTTCCCATAGGCTGTCTCCATTGGCCAGTCCATAGCTCAGATTCTCTTTAACAGGTTGACTAGTCATCTCAGCTAGTTGGAACAGGTGAGGTTTTAATACTAGCTCGACTGGGTGCTTTCTGCTTGCCTCTGTCCTGCTCTGATTCCCAGGAGGCAGACCCACATGGACTGTAAAAACAGGTTCCCTTCTAGTTGGGTTCATCTGAAAGGAGGTAGTGGCAGGGATTGAGAGACGGAGAGAGGAGAAGAGTGAAGGAGGAGCATTTATTCCCTGGTGTATGATGCACCTTCCCCCCAGATCACGTGGGCTAGCTCTATCCTCTTAAGAGGGCCACAGGTCCTGTGGGGTGACCTACCACGCAACCTTCCTCTCTGGGTTTTATAAATTGCCCCCTCCCCTCACCCCTTTAGTGGGGTAGTAGCCCCAAATTACTGCAATATCCCTTGTCCTTCACCCTTAAAGTCTGCCCACACCTTTGTAAACACCTGAGGACCCTTTATTAAATCCTCCTCAGATTATCTGGGTTAAATATGCTATCTGGCTCCTGCCAGGACCCTGACAGATACAACAGTCAAGTGTATCAATATTCTTCAAGTATATTTGCACATTTAATCCTAACAATGACCCTTTGGAAGTAAGTAACATTAATTTGGAGTCTCCACTTTTGAGATGGAAAAAACAAGCTAGGAGTTTAACTAATTGAGAGGGGCCTCAGGGGGCCTAAGGTGGTCTGCACACCCAGGCCCCTCTCCCTCTGGGCACCATGCTCTCACAACTTTGGTGTCCTGACTGTCTAAAGGCTTCTAGAGCAGCCAGGACAGAGAATGAAAGAAGATTCCAGAATCTGCTATGGCACAGGAGATGTCACAGTCAGGTTAGACATTTGTCATGCAGATCTAAGGAAAAGATATTCCATCCTGGATAACCAAAATGTACCTTCTGTAAAAATAAGAAGTTAACTCTCTCAATAATGAGACCATTGTGGGGGATGGGGGAGACATGAGTGTCTGGGGAGATGCATTCGATGAGGCGCAAGAATTCCTTTGCAGCCAGGTAGCAGCTGGTAGTAGAGGGTACACTCAATCACCTGTGCCCTCTGTCTTTCAACGCATTAGTGGTTCTTTATAAATATTGATGCTCTAGAGAGTCTTATGAATATTTATTTGCCCGAGTCATCATTCTTCAGCCATGGTTTTGGAGCAAGCCATCAATTTGCTTGGTACTGTTAGGGATGTCATGTGCAAGATTCCTTAGTGAGAAGCAAGCAGATGGGCTCCCCTCCAACCAGTATGCTGAAATTCTTAAAGCATCAATATTTGTTTGGGAGATTTTAATATTATTACTTTTTTTTCATTTTGTTTGATTCTGCTTTACATGTCAAGCTAAGAAATCTCCCTCTCCTGCTCCTGGTGGCTTTTAAGGTGACTGAGTTACAAAGCTTGAATTGCCTCAGGATCCTGGACTGCTAAGGCAGAACACATTCATGCTCTGCAGCAGGAAAAAAAAAAAATCGAAATGGCAAATTCACGCACTATTCTCAGTCCATGAGTCTGTGAGTGGGCAGGATGACAAAAGCTACACACGCCCTGGCTCCATCTCTGGGTGTCCTGGTCCCCATGCCAGGGCTAACATCCTGAAATTGAAGCTGAGTGTTGTTTTCTGAAACAGTGGCTAAAACGGACGTTCACAGTCAGTGATCCTTCATGGCTGCAGCCCCAAATCCTGTTTGCCTAAGTACAAACAAGCTTTGTTTCATGAGCAAATACTCTTTGCTACTTCATGTTCTTGCTGCTGACATGAATGGTAGTAACACGTGATGTTCGTCTCATGTGAAAGTTCTATCTCTTGGGTAGCTGGGTCTCTCTATGGAATTTAAACTTTCAGAAGTCACAGGGGAATGTAAATAACAACTATAAGGGAGAAATAGATCAGAGAGTTAGAGGCCTTGGAGCTGAGCAGAGTGGAAATTGGTGTTTTCACAGGACACAAAACTGAAGTGCCTTGCCCAAAATCATATAGCTGCATCTCGCGGCAAAGTAGAATGAGAACTTTTTATTTCAAATCCAGCATGCTTTTCACCACATTCACCATACAAATTGTGAGATACTTGGGAAGGCTGTTGAAAACATCACCAGAAGTCCCAGGGTTAGTTCTTCCATTCTTGCAGTTCCTACATAATCTAACTCTAACCATTCAATTAATCTATATATCTCTAGGTCAAAGAGTTTGGACAGAAAAGAACATAATTTTTAGGAGCATGTTTGATGATTGAACAAAAGGTACAAATTTCAATAATGCAAAACATACAAATAATGCAATATGAACCACAGCTTTGTGGCCCAGATATATTGTTCTTAATGCTGTTAATGTTTGGATAGAGTGTACAGTTCATGAGGGCATGGATTATATTGGTCTTTTCCATATTTTCTTCAATGTCAGAGTGCCTAGGATAGAATTAGCACTTAATAAACATTTGTTGGATATAAAGTTGTTATAGAATATTGTTTTTAAAAATTAGAAATGAGTAATTATATTATACAAAAGATGGACATTCTTGGGATGACATAATTGTCAGATTTTTTTAAATCTTCAAATGCCTTTATATCACATTGCTGATGTAAAAGCAATTATTTACTTCTATTATTATTTTTACATTATAAATCCCACAAGATTAAAAAACTATTTCTGTATTATTCGCCTCTGTAACCCCATGACTGAGCCAAAGGCTTGGCACAGATTAAGCAGTCCATAAATATTGGCTGTAGTGTTTCTGTTTTACAATGTAATAAGAGCCTTTGCCAAGTCATCATTTTGTGATTGTCAACAAGATTTGCAGCTCCTACCTCAGAACACTGGCTGGTTTGAAGACTCTGTAGCTAGCTTTAACTCTTCGGTGGCAATGAAATGCAATAAGCTGCTTAACTTTGGGCCAGATAAGCTCTTAGCATTTATAAATACAATAATAATCAAAGTGCCAATGAGCATACCAGACAACTTGACTCTGGGACTGAAGAAGTAAGAGTTCCATGAGCAAAGAATCAATAAACTTCCTTTTCACTAATAGAACAACAACAACAACAACAAAAACAACTTTGGCAGCTCTCCCACCAACTCTACTTTCACATCTAAGGGGAAAATGTTTTCTAAAGCGTGTGTTCTTTTGAGAGCTTACAAATGCCAATGACTTAAAAACCTTTTCAGTAGTAGTAACAAGCTGCATGATCCTGACCGAATTCCACATGGCATCAGTTGACTAGACTTGGAAGCTTGGATGTTCACAAAAGTACATGCCAAATGCCTGCCAATTACCTTCTGAAATAGTGGGCAAAGGTGAGGATGGAAAAGGCACCTTAGAAGCAGGGACGACATGGAGAAAAGTATACTTCTAGGAAGGAACAAGGATTGTTCGGATGACAGGAAATAGATGGTTATAAACAAAACAGTTTCTAAACAAGACATAAGATGACGTATATGGAGTGGGTTCATGAATTCCTACTCAAAGGCTTTGAATTCCATGTGAGTTAGTGAGCTATTGCTGCTTAACAAACTACCATAAAACTCTATAGCTCAAAACAGTAAGCACTTATTATTGCCCTCTGTCATAATATTGCTGAGAAGTTCTTTTTGACTTGGCTGGGCTTGCTCATGCTTCTGCAGTCTCCTGTGGGTTGGATGGGCGGCTCTGCTGATCATGGCTGAGCCTTCTCACATGTTTGGTAACTGTCTCTCTATATGATTATACAGAAAAGAGTTAACACTGTAAGCCTGATATTGCTCGTTAGAAGGATCTGCTTGAAGAGCTGACTCTTGGCTCACGTCTGGGAATTTGGCCTTTGGAATGTTTCCTATGTTACTAACTGTATTAGTTTTCTGTTGCAGATGTAACAAATTACCACAAATTTAGTGGCATGAAACAACACATATTTATTATCTTACACTTCTGGAGATCAGAAGTCTAAAATGTCAGCAAGACTGTGTTCCTTCTGGAGGCACTAGAGAATAACCCATTTCCTTGCCTTTTCAAGCTTCTGAAGGCCATCTGCATCCCTTGGCTCATTGACCTCTTCCTCCATCTTCAAAACCAGCAGCCTAGCAACTTCAAATCAATCAATGAATATCTCTCTCTCTGTGCCCCAACCCCTGCTTCTGTCATTATCTTTCTTTAACTCTGATCCTAGATAATACAAGAAGATCTTCCCATTTCAAGATCCTCAACTCTGTCACACATGCAATGTCCCTTTTGCCATGAACAGTACCACAATAACAGGTTCTGGGCATTAGGAACACAGGCGTACACAGGTGACGGTGGAGAATAACATGGATTCAGAACAGGGAATCCTTGGGATAAAGCAGCGAGAAAGCGATAGTCAGTTGCTCAAAGGTTGCAATAACCAGCCAAAAAACCGAGTTATCTGTTGGAAACTGCTTAAAAGATATGTTAATCAAGACCAGTTTGGGAAGAGCTTGTGGCATTTACACTTACTCACTCAACTATTTCTTGAGTATGGACTATCTGCTGGGACTACAACAGTAAATAAAATAGACATTTCTCTCTCTCTATGAAGCTTACCTTCTAGTTGAGTGTTTCTAAAAAGGAGACATTTAAGCTGAGCCACAAAGACTTAGAAAGAAGCAGTCCCACAGAAAAGAGGGGTTCCCAGGAGAGGAAACAGCATGCGCAAAGCCCCAGGATTGCGAAGAACATGGTTCTCTATAAGTGCAGTCAAAGACCAGTGTGACTGAGACATGAGAATGAGAGGAAGATTGTACCTAATGTGGTGAGGCAGGTAAACAGATGCCAGTCCATGCAGCAGCAGGGTTTTTTTTCCTCTGGCCAAAATAATGAGTCTTTATTTTATTCTCAGCATAACTGGAAGTCACTGAAAGAGTTTATGTTTTCAAAATATCTCTAGTATTGAGGAGCAAGAGTGAAAGTGGGAAGATTAGAGCCGTGGTCCGCAGAGCAGCAGCAGCAGCAGATTGACATGGGAGCTTGTTGGAAATGCAAAACATCAGCCCCTTCCTCAAATCTGGAATCAGAACCTGCACTCTAGCGAGATTCCCAAGAGATTCATTTGTACATAACCCTTGAGAATCGCTGAGTTGGAAAACCATGGTAGCGTGATCTGAGTAGTGGCTGAGGAGATGGAGGAAAGAATGTCTTACTCATAGGCATTCAGAACTTGTGTTGGGGTTAAAAGCTGGTATGAAAAGGACAATGATCAAGACACACAAAGATGTGAGTCAGATGCAGGCGTGGAACACTGGTCTTCAGTGTCAGAGATGTTTTCGAGGGGAAGTCCAGTACCCTGGAGAGCTCCCATAAAACAATGGGTTTTCTGAAGATGAAAGTCAGAAGAGCTGTAGAGAGATGACTTTTAGACTCAAAAACTTGAAGTCATCCTTGACTCTTTTGGGGGGGGAGATGGGAAAACTTCTTTTATTTATGTCTTTATTTATTGAATTTATTAGCGTGACATTGGTTAATAAAATTATATAGGTTTCAGGCCTATAGTTCTATAATACGTCATCTGTATATTGTATTGTGTGTTCACCACCCCACTTGACTGCATTCTCTTGGTGAAGCTCTGATGATCACTGAATGAAGTTCTATGATCCCTGGGAATCACCTTCAATAAACAAAGAGCTTTCTGTTCCATGTGATAGAATGACCTGATTTGCATATTCCAGTGAAATTATAATCGTGAAGAAGGCCAGATGACTGAAATGAAGTGGAGATGGGTGAAATGAGGTAAACACCTTTCTCAGTACTGTTTCCCCCCAAGGATCCCCACTCTCCAGGAACAGGAGTTGCAGTTTGGCCCAGGTTCAGGGATTCGGCCCCAAAAGAGAAGCTGTCAGAGCACTAACTATAGCTCTGAAAATGAAAGCGGTCAGATGTGGGGGAGATTATAAAGGAAAATTAGTAGAACTTGGTGAAGGATAGGGAGACGGAGGGTGCTGGATACCAGATCCCTAAGAGCTGCCAGGTCCTCCTATTGCCCTCACCTGTGCTACCTACATACAAATGTGCAAACATCACTAATATCTCACTGACTTTAGGGGACACCAGTATACCACTCCCACTGAAATGAATGACATGAGTGTGCGGGACATTTAGAACTTCACACATTATTGGTGAGAATGTAAAATGGTGTAACCATTGTGGGGAAAGGTCTTACGAAGTTAAACACACATCTTCCACATGACCCAGCCATCAGACTTCTAGGCAAAACATACTTCTAAAAATAGACTTTTACAAGAATCTTAAGGGCAGCTTCATTCATAATGGCCAAAAAGTAGAAACAATCCAAATGTCCCTCAACTAGAGAAAAGATAAACAAATTATGGAATATTTTTATAATGGAATATTACTCAGCAAGAAAAAATAATTTAAAAGTTGATGCACACAGCAATAATGATAAATCTCAAAACACAAATAAACAAATTTTGTTATATTTGTATCATGAAATATTCACTAGCAATTACAAATAATGAATGATGGATACCAGTGACAGCAAGGATTAATCTCAAAAACAAGGCCCCAAACACAAGAAAAATTAGATTTAAAAAGGACATGCTGTATAATTCCATTTATAAGAAATTCTAGAAAAGACACAAACTGACATATGGTAATGGAAATCAGGAAGTTGTTGCCTACTGGGTGGGGCAGGAATGGAGAGGAAGGGGACAGAAGGCCATTTTGGGGGGTGACAGAAATGCTCTATGTGTGGATTGGGGAGTTGCTTACTTAGGTTGTATACATTTTTTAAAATTCATCCAACTATAGTCTTAAGATCTAGGAGTATTACTGTGCATACGCTTTACCCCAATAAAAATAAATTCTTAACAACAAAAAATCCCACTGGCCTTTGCCTCATTTCAAGAGCACATGTACCTATATTGATAGGATGCTTCACCCCAGAAAAATCCGTGAGTGATACTAACAATCCTTCTGGCCTGGAAAGAATGTGGCACAGGGGCTGGCAGTCTACCCCAGCGCTTGATGCAAAGCTCAGAGCAGCTGGGCTTAGCCAAAGCTTTCATGCAGGCTTAGAACAATGCCCATAACATATGACCGTGAAATTGCGACATCCCCACTGGAGCCCGTGTGTCATTAGAAATCTCATTTGGAGTGGGCTCGCAGCTCCTTCTAAGCCACAAGAGCCTCATGGATTGCTCAGCTGTTCTTTCAGGCAGTTCTGGTTTCAATGGCAACTGGGGGAAAAGAAAACAAACCATGTTTTCGGTGTTGTGAAAATTCAGTCTAGTATAAAAGTTCCTAAACGAGGAGTCAAAGAACAGGGGGGCAGGAGAATGAGGCCACATGCTCCCAGGTCTGCTCTTTTTTCGCTGTCACCGATTTAGTCCCAATTCTAGCCAAGCTTTGCAACAACTCCCATCCAAAATGGACTGATTCAAACAACCCGTGGTATTTACCATGAACCAGGCACTACGTCTTATACTTGGAATTCAGGTAAGGGCTCCCAAACCCTTAGAAACTCAGTCTGGCGGAGAGAGCTGCTGTCACACTGGGCCTCTAATCTGATCCTTACAACATCTCTGAAAGGCAAGTAAAGCAGAAATAATTATAACCCCCCTCCATTTCACAAATGAGGAACTGGAGACTCCAGAGACGTCAAATGATTTGCCCAAGGTCACACTGTAAGTAGTAAAGCTGAGATTTCAATTCAGGTATTTTTATGCTAGGTCCCCTATTCTTTCCAATGCATTCCGGAGATGTATGTAAAACAGGTATGTGTCCTTTCTCTACTGTGAATTCATTGCAGTCTTGGGTCTGAAGAATCTGGGAACTCATAAGCACAGTTTGTGGGGAGGAAAAACAATCGGATCCAGGCCGTACCTCGTCCTCAGGGAGGCACCCCCGTCCGGACGGACACGGAGGGAGCAGGCTCCGCCCAGACAGGCGCTCCACGCCCACTGCGATGCGGTGTGGCGGATGGCTGGTGCCTGCTTAACCAGGTTCCCGTGGGGTTTTGCCATGTATAATGGGCACCCACATTTTAGTACTAATTAGTATGTATAATTCACATTAGTGGTACCCACTTAAAATGTGCATCCTTATTTTTCCCTCAAAAATGTGGGCAAAATGTGCTCATTATACACAGCAAAACACGGGAAGTGGCCGATAGTCAGGTTTACGGACTTCCATACGTTTTCCATCAACAGTGTCATTCAGAAGGGCCTCATCTACGGTGACAGCACAGGAGGCCCAGCAAGGCAGGGAGAGCATCCAAGTCCCAGCCAAGCAGGCAGAGGCTCAGAGCAGCTTTCCACCCTCTGTCTCAGGTAGCCAAAAGCAAAGCTCAGACTTAAGCCAAAAATAATTAATTAAGAATACAGGTGGCTCACAAACCTATGGGAAAGGAACATCCAGCCCTCAGAAGGGACAGGAATGAGGCTGATTCTGAGGATTCGGGTAGCAAGGACAAACGGAAAGTCTTTTCCAGGTGCTAACATCAAATTTTCTATCATTTCCTCTTTTCAACCAAGATTCAGTCTCCTAGCAGAGAGAGGGTACGTTTGGCTTAGCTCGAGCTACTTGCCTTCACTCTGACAGGTAATGCAGAGAGCATTTTGAGTAACAGTATCCAGAAAACCGCATATATTGAAGGAAAACTTGATTCCTCAAAAGAAAAACAGAACGCGGCTTCCAGAAGAAACAGCATGATGCTGAGCCAGCAAAAACAAAAACAAACAAACAAACAAAAAACCCTTAGATGTCCACAATAGGATCTAAAGGACTCTGAAAGGCTAGACAAGGAAATAAGCAAGGAGATAGAGATGATAACAGAAAGAAACAGAGCTCCCGCAGCTTAGAATTCACCACCATGCACCAACTCCAGGTAAATAGCAAATATCTTTCCAGACCTCACTGAGTCCTAGGCTAAGGCTCATGAGAAGAATTTGAGTTTGAATTTTAATGATAATAACATTAGGTGGAACACCTTGGAGAAACTAAAAAAGCAGGGGCTGACCAGAAAGAAATAGTGTAGTACTAAGCTCGCTGTATTTTATAGAAGGTAGTCAGCAAAAATTAAATTACTTGGATTTAAGTAATTGTGTTGTTTGTAATACAGAAAAAAAACCCCAAGATAAAATGCATTTGAAAAATATAAAGAGCAAAATAGCTAAAAATATGATAAAATAGCTAAAAAATAGCTAAATCAGATACAATTTCATCAGAGAAAAAGATTCCTTTGGTTTGAAACTTGTACCATGGTGTATCATTTAGAATGCTTTTGGTTGTAAGCAATAATTAACTTTTATTTAAACTGGCTTAAACAAGGAAAAAAGTAAGTATCACTCAAAACAAAATATGTAGAGCTAGGGCAGGCTCTGGTAACAGTAAAATTACTGACTTAATGATATCATTATAGCTTAGACCAGAGGTTCCTAAACCTTTTGGTCTCAGGAGTTCTTTACACTGTTTATGTTGGTGACACACACACACACACACACACACACACCTACACTTGTAGTAAAAATTAAAACTGAGGAATATTCAATTTTTAAAAAATTTTTAAATTATTTCAACTCCAATTGAAGTATATAGGAAAAAGGGGTCTTAAACAGACATGTAGTTAAAAAAAGAAAGAAGTTTCATGGCTGGTGTGGCTCAGTGGGTTGAGCGCCAGCCTGTGAACCAAAAGGTTGCTGGTTCGATTCCCAGTCAGGGTACATGCCTGGGTTGCAGGCCAGGTCAAAGTTTCTCTCACACTTTGGTGTTTCAATCTCTCTCCCTCTCTCCCCAACCCCCACTTACTCTCTCTCTAAAAATAAAAAAATAAAATATATATGAAGAAAAAGAGAGAGAGAAGTATTTTACTAGCCTTTATGATAATTTCAGGCATTCTTCTTTAACGTTACACGGAGGCTCAACAAATACTAGCTTCTTGAAAGAAGTCAGCACAAAAGAATAAACATTGTATGATTGCATTTATAGGAAACATCCAGAACAGGCAAATCCACAGAGACAGAGGGCAGATTAGCGGTTGCCAGGGCCTGGGGGAGAAGGAAGTAGAGAGTAACTGCTTAATGAATACAGGGTTTCCTTTCAGAATGATGGAAATATTCTGGAACTAGATAACAGTGATAGTTGCACAACATTGTGAATAAAATCCATTTGACACTTTAAAATGGTTTAACTGGTGAATTTCATGATATGTGGTTTTTCCAACCACAATTTAAAGAAAAGAAAAAAGCTTTCCTAAGATTACACCATAGCAAATGAGTCCCAGAGATGATTTGGCCAATGAATTAGCACAGCACTGGAAGTTTCAGTCCTGTAACTGTTTTAGAAAGTAACATCCCATAATGCACTAGGTTCAAACCATACCAGGCAAGCAATGACACCCTGACAGCGAGACAAGGATTTCACTTAATTCAGCTGATAGAACCAAGAAACTGACTGACATTGTGGTCTCAGTGGAAATACCCAAATATATTGATTGAAAAAACACGCCAGGATACCATTTTGGAAAAGGAGACAGAGTGAATCAAGGCACATCTGGCTATGGATGTTACAGATAGAACAGACCTTGAGAATATTCTCATTTTTGAGGCTAAAAAAAAAAAGGAAGTTCCAGCAAAATTATGACCTGCTTAAGGTAATGTAGTTGATTAATAGAAGAACCTGGCCCAAGAGAACCAACATCTCGACTCTGTCCTCCACATGTTCTTCAGAGTCAGGGCAATTCCATAAACATCTTTCAGAACAGCTGTAACCTGAATGTTTGTTAAGCCAGAGATGAATATACTTCCCCTGCATATGTCCTCAAATGCTTACACAAAGAAGCCCCTGCTATCCACACTTTTAAAACGCTTCCTCTGTGTGCTCTAAATCTTATTTGTTTGTTTTTTATTGTCTTTAAGTGGGTTAGCTTGCAGCACCCAGATCTAAACCTTGGTTTGGGCCACACCCAAGTTAGAAAGCTGGCTTGACTGCATCCCTACTTCACCCCTTATGTTCCCAAAACTAGTCAGCAAACCTGCCCCTTCTCATGTTAGACTAGCAAATCCGGACATTCTTCTGTTTCCCTCGTGGTCCCCAATCTTTGGCTTGGACCATTTCATACCGCTCCTAATTGCCCAGTAATACCTATGGCTGCATCCAACACTGATTCAAGAAGCATGGGAACCTGAGAGGAGAACTCAGTTCCAAACCCTGAGAGCCTTTCTGTCAGGGTAGATGGGGTAGAACTTGGGTGCAGTAGCGCTTTCCTCCTCAGGCCTGCTTCCAGATTAACAGTGACCATGAAAACAAGCTGTAAATAAGTTTGAAAGACACTGACATCAACAACAGCACCTGTGACACAGTGTTGAAACTTTATTCCTTCAGATGCACAGAGAGCAATTCTAATTTAGTGTTACCAACAGTACTGGATTATCTGGTTGCCCTAGATGACAATCAAAGACCGGAGGCTCCAATTTCCTTCTAGCCCTAAAAATTCTCATTCTGTGAAAATCTGGGGTTGTAGAGAGCCTACCAAAGGAAGAATGGTGCAAAAGTAAAACTATTAAATTTGTAAAAATAGAAACAAAACCAAAGATGGCTGCCTGGGAGTCAGTCTGGTGGGATGCAGGAAAAAGACAGGCTGTTTCTTCCATGGGCAGAGAGTGATGTCAGAAGTGTCCAGCAGCAATCGTAAAGTAACAGAAGTTTAATTTATGCTCCAGCCCACTCTGTTAACTAAGGCAGGGCAATGAGAACATGCTGTTGAAAGCTTTCTTTTTAAAATGATTACAAACTATGAATTTTAGCAATTAAACTGTCATGTTTCAGGGATGACATCCTTATCTAGAACTGTTCTCTGCTAATGCATGGTGAGCGATTACTGTATTGCACCGTTAGCACCAGGTTTAAATACCGATATTCAGACTAGAGGGCAGGCGTTCCTGTTTGATCTGATCCAGTAGCATCCGGAGGGACAGGAAGAGAAGCAGCAAAACTGTCAAATGGGGCTTGAAGCCCCTGGCAGCTGCAACGTGACAGGTTGTCCTTTTTACAGGAACAAAGTGCACATTAGATTGTGACCAAAGTTCTTGAACAAGATAAGCTAAGGGTGGCTGTTCCTTTTCTGTAAGATATGAAGGGTATCTGTCAGCCCCATGTGTGGACTCCCTTTTGTTTATTGTTCTTGTTTATCTTTTGAAACAAATGTCTCCATAAAGAGTTTTGGGAGAGGACCTTCTGGGAGAGGACCTGTCCCTGAATCTCTTCCCAGCTGGCTGCAATATGTCCATGCATATCACGAATAAACTAAAAAGGCATTGCCAGTGGATCCTACCAAGGGCCCTGGGGGAGTAACAAGTGGGGTGGGCACATCTTCCTGCTGGAGGCCAAGCCTCGCCCACAGAAACCAGGCCACACAAAGCATTGTCCGGGGCCTCCAGGGACCCAAGAATAGAAGCTCCCAAGTCTTGGACAAAAGAGGTGACAGAGCGCTAACCCACATCCACCTGCGCTGCTGTTGAAAGCTAGGTTAAGGAGCACAGCTCGGGGTCATCGGTCTGCTGACCCCAGTCCAAAGTCAGCCCCCACCGAGGGGGAGGGGGAGTCTGCAAAGCAAACACACTCCCAAGTGGCAGCTTCTTGCTGGCCCCGAAGGAAACGAAGGAGAAGAGCACATCCTACCCTCCTATGCTGAGGAGCTGCGGGAGATTGCTCTGCCCAATAAACAGAGAGGGAGGACTGTCACCCGCCACCCAAGGACTCACCTCCTCAGAGGCCCCCTGTATTGAGGGAAATCCTTCACAGCCCCAACTGGCTCAGAGAGGAGAGGCAGTCCCACATTCAATGACTACTCATGATGGCTAGAAAACCTTATTAAAATTGCCAGTTTAGAAAAATGAAGCATCTCAAAGATCGGTCCCCTGCCTGCCAAGCTTTGTGTTCTAAAGGCTGTTCACTGGCAAGATCTGCTTTGCCAAGGCCCCGAGGCCCGAAGTCTGGAGGTAAGGGGGCTAGGAATAGCAGATGACTCCCACACCCCCAGCTGAAGCCTGTGCTTGGGGACAGAAAGGCTGCCCTCACTCCCCACTGCCAGTGTCTTGAGCCATCAGCATCCTATTAAACACCATTTGAATGTGCCAGGGACGACGGTCATCTGCCCGGAGCCCATGTGCTCTGCTCCTTTCCCAGCTCTTTCTGGGAGAGGACCTGTCCCTGAATCCCTTCCCAGTTGGCTGCAAGCTCTCTCCCCTCAGCCTGGTTCCAGCCAACTCCTTTCCTGCCTAGATTTACCCACCCCCTCCCGCCACCACCCCCGCATTGTCCCAGATGCTGTCATGAGAACTACTGTCGCCGCGCTTCCCTCCCTCCCTCCCCCTCCTTGGATCGAA
Source organism: Mormoops blainvillei (assembly GCA_004026545.1). Taxonomy (NCBI): domain Eukaryota; kingdom Metazoa; phylum Chordata; class Mammalia; order Chiroptera; family Mormoopidae; genus Mormoops; species Mormoops blainvillei. The sequence continues at coordinate 57,878 of PVJD01003974.1, read as the reverse complement.
TCCCCTGAGTGCTGCTGGCACTGTACCCGGAGAGGCTCAGAGAACTGGCAGGAAACGGACAATCCCCTCTCAGCAGGCATTTGCCTGGTGCGGCACAGTGAGAGGCTATGGTAAGGACCTTTCAGTCCCCTTGTCCTCTGCGCCCCTCTCCCTCAGGACTTCGCAGCGTCTGCCCCTTTTATATATTTTCTCTTTCTTTTACTTGCCCCATTCCTTTGTTCTGTCTCACTGCCTTCCTTCGTCTTATTCTTTGTATGTCTGGGCGGGGCGTTTTTCCTGCCTTTTTTCCCCTTCCACTTCTTTTGGTCTCTTTCCCTCTCCCCCACACAACTGTAATCTGGTTGCTTGCTTTTGTACACAGCCTCCTAAAAATCCCTCTGCAGATGCAACTTCACCTCCAATTTTTTCACGTTAGGCAGAGGGACCACTTTATGTCACTTGCTGATTCAAGACCCTGCACCAATGTCCCAGGACCCACAGAGTTGAGTGCAAACTCTGACATGGCAGACAAGGCCCTTTCTGCGTGGCGCTGCCCATCTTCCTTTCCATCCACCCCACTGTTCACTGGCTCAGCAAACCAATCAATTTATTATTGAGTGTCTACCATAAGCAGATACTACAGCAGGAGCTGGAGATAAAATAAACACAGGATAAAATATAGGAATACTTGCAAATAAAGTGACATCTGCTTCCAAATAACCCAGGGAGTGGGGGAAGGCATGTTAGTAAAATAAAAGGGGTACAGAAAAAAACAGATTGACCAGGAGTTGATAATTATTGAAGTTGGGTACTATGTGTAGGGGTTCATTATTTATTTTCTCTACTCCAATATATGTTTTTAAATGTTCCGTTAAAAATAGGATGGGCGAAGAGGACTTCCCTTTTCTCACATCTCTCCATGCGCCCTATGCTCAGTGTCCCCTGGGCACCCTCTCATAACCTGCTAGAGTTTGTTGTAATTGCTTAATTGCCTGCCTTTCCCACTAGGCTACAAGCTCTGAGCACACAGGGAGTGTGTCTGGTCTTGCTCCCTGTTCTCATCCCCAGGGCCTCGCACACACTGGATGCACACACTGGATACTCCCAGGAGGAATGAGTAAAATGAGCTCTGCAGTCTCTAGAAGAGCGGGGGGGCACAAACCTAGCTAGGCTGCAGGGTATGGAGGGGGCCGGTGGGTGGGAGGGAAGGGGAGCAGCCCATCCCCTGCTACTGGTAGGCATCTCCACCCAGGGCCAGCAGCTTTGGGGCCGAGTCGATTTAGAGCAGTGCTCCAGAAATTTTCTGGGCAGAAGAAATTTAAAGCTCATTTTGTAAAGGCCAAATTAATGACTTCATAATTTTCTGTAATGTTTCAGTGAAGTAAAATTGAGTCAAGAATAACACTTATTGACAGTTTTCTTCTCAGTAATACACCACCTGCACCCTGCCATACTTTACCACAGCACCTGTGAGTACAAATTGTATAAAATGGCATGATTTATTATTTGATAGGAGTGCAAAATACTTTCTCTGGGTGTGCTGACATATATGGCTGGTCATATATCTGCTTCTCAGCGCGAGGCCTTTCCTGAACATTAGCCACCCCATCCAGTCTTGCTCTCTCCTGCTCTTAATAGCATCAATCACTACCTGCAATCATGGTTGACTTATTGGTGGTCTGCCCCACCGTCTCCCTCAGAATGTAAGCAGCCGACACTTAGGAGCTCTGTCTGATGTTGACCGATGCTGGGCACGTATGGCAGGCGTTCAGTGAATGAAAGTGGTGTTTATTACTGAACAGGACCTCCCTGCAATAACAGAAGCAAACTTTTTAATACAGTCTTTTGATGGTGCATTTATGCAAGACTTTATAAAAATGTCCTTTCTGCAAAATGCACACAGGTAATAAAATTACTTTTACATGTTAACAATAATAAATGAGAGAAAGAAGGACCTCTCATCCCAAGAGCTTACTCTGCAATCAAAAGAAGGTCTGAGTAACACAGGTAGTGTCATAAGATGTCAGCATAAAATCTCTTTTTACTGTTTCAGTGGTGTACTTACATAAGTACTATCTAACCAAGGAACAGGCTATAGTGTATAAACTGGAAACATCTTTATAGGCCTTGGAGCATATAAAAATTCTTCTACAACAGCAATTTTAATGGCGACTTGTTCTTTTGCTGTATGGGTCTCCTTACTGTTGGGCATTTAAATTAATCACAATGTTTTACTTTAAGCACTGTTATTATAAAAGTGTACTAACAGTTACATTTTTGTACTAAATAATTACTTCTGTGAAATAAAGTTCTTAAACACAAAATTTTTCATTGAAAGATATAAATATTATCAAGGCTTTTGATAACTTTTCCAGACACCCTCTTTCCAAGTTCTTGAGCTATGAAACTGAGTAGATCCTCACTCCACCCTGAAGCTGGAGCACTGCCTTGTGTCCCTCCCAGTGGGTGGGAACTTGTGCCCTCATATACACACCTCCCACAAATCTACTTCCTGTCTGCCTCTACCTATCATGGTTAAAGGTTTGTCACAGGGAGCCCTGTCTACCTCTCTGCTGTCACGCCTCCCTTTCCAGGTTCTCTGCCCCACTGCTGTGACTCCCAGGGCAGACCATTTTTCTGAACCATATTAGAAATTTGCGCAGGGTCACCCCTGCCTTAGTAAATGTCCCGAATCAGGTGCTAGTTCTCCATACTTCCCTCTCTCTTTATATATGAAAACACACAATACTCTCAAGTCTTACTGCAGTGTCTGGGCTCTTATGGTATATTTCTGGTCATGCCTGCAATTTACATGATACTGTTTCCTTGGTAATGTACTCTTAAATGTAATTCTCAATTATAACATTGCTCCTTTAATAAAACATGACCTCCTTTACAGTGATCAACTCTACGGCATGGGCTCTAGGATGCCTTGTGGGAAAACTGGATGACAACTACTAACAATCCATTTTAAAAACTCGCAGCTCTAATGACCCTAAACACAAAAGAATGATCTTTAACCTGTTTTTAAATTTTTTATTGTGGTAGAATATACATAACATGAAGTTTACGGCTGTAACCACTTCTGAGTGTACAATTCAGCGGGTATTAAGTACATTCGCAACGTTGTGTAAACGTTACCACTATTATTTCCAAAACTCTTTCATCACCCCAAACACAAACTCTATAACCACTAAGCAACGACTTATTTCCCCCTCTCCCAGCCTTGGGAACTTCTATTGGTAACTTCTATTCCTTCTGTCTATATAAATTTGTCTATTCTAGAGCCCTCATTTAGTGGAATCATACTATATTTATCTTTTTGCATCTCGCTTATTTACTTAGCATAATGTTTCCAAGATTCATCCATGCTATGTCAGAATTTCATTCCTTTTTATGGCTGAATAATATTCCATCATATGTATATACCACAGTTTTTTTATCCATTCTTCTGTTGATGGACATTTAGGCTGTTTCTACCTTGCGGCTATTGTAAATAATGCTGCTATTATTAAATGACTAGCAATTCTAATTACCCTAATTATAAAAGAATGGTATTTAAGCTGTTCTTGTGTTTCACCTGTGTTCCAAAGATATTTATATATATCATTAGTGACATTCTCTTTTAATAACCAGTGCTTTAAACAGTGTACCAAATAAACCTAATTTATTTTAACCTCAGCCCAGTTATTATTTGAGGAAGTTTACAAAATACAAAAGGATCAAAATAGGTAAACAGAGGAAGATGGAGAGAAAAACAAGATGGTATTGTAAAATGAAGCTAGGAGTTACATACACCAGAAACGTGTACTATATCAGAAATTCTGGCAAAGTAGGTAGGTCGCAATTTCGGAACTTCCTAGTTACCAGAGAGAAAGGATCAGTCATAAGAGTTGTAGGGTCTGTGAGATAAGCAAGCAAACAAACCAAAGACTGCCTGTTGCTCAGAAAAAGGGCGCCTCGATGCTCCCGGTACTGAACTATAGAAGAATTGGGGAGAACCACGTGATACGGCAGGTTATGTCTTCCCTGACTTCCTTAGTAAGTACAAGCTGAGTTCTATTTGTCTGTTCTTTACAGTGCTGCTCAAAGGAAGCTAAAGGTACAATAGAAGGTGAAACTCAGAAAAAAAGCAATTAGGTACATGGGGAGGGGCATGGATAAAAGCTGTCTAGATATTCAGTTCTTTGCCCCAGGGATGAAATTTGGATATTAAAAGGAAAGAATAGACTATATGTTCTCAAGAAATAATTTCTTATTTATGATATCTTATAACTAAATTTTTTATAAGAGTTGAGTAGCAGAGAATGTTAGGTTACATTTTCTAAAAGTTACATTTTGCCCATGTTACGGATGAAGGGAAAGTTGGTTTACTGAACTATCTTCTAACCAGAATGTAGGCCTGGCATCCCTTTATTAAAATTAGAAGACCTAGACAGACAACATCAAATGTTGCTGAGATGTGGAGCAATGAGATTCTTTAAATGCTGTTTTTGGGAAAGTAAGATGGTACAATCACTTTGGGAAAATGTTTGATAATTTCTTAAAAACTAAACATATACCTATCACATGACCTAGCACTTTCTCTCTTATGTGTTTACCCAAGATAATTAAAACATATGTTTAAAAAAGGACTTGCACAAGGATGTTCACAGCAGCACCCAAGATTTTTTCCAGTTTTTATGAATAATGAAAAACTGGAGAAAGCCTGAGTGTTCATCAGTAGGAGGTTGGAAGAGCAATTTGTGATTGATCTATATAGTGGAATTCTATTCAGCAATTAAAAAGAACAGAACAACTATACAAGCAGCAACATGGATGAATTTCAGAAATATTATGTTGATAAAAATTTGGTAGAAGAGGGAAAGTCAGGATTAGGATTCTTATCTAGTACCATGGCCCAGAACAAATTGTCTCAGTTTTGTCATGTGAAAAATGGGATAAATAATCCCTGATCGTGAGCAATAAATAAGCATGGATGTGATTTTATTTTGTATCTTAAAAATTTACATATAGATTATCTGTATGTATCTTTCTGTAATTTGCTTCCTTTCATTTAACTCTGATTTGTAAGTACTTGGTAAAGATTGGTGTGGGACAAATATAAAATTATTATTAGTCAAGACAAAAAATAGATTCTGGTTGGTAAGAGGGAGAAGGAGAAATATGGTATAGCTTGAGCAGAACACCATGTAATTAATTTATTATGTGTGTTGCTAAAAACATTATGCTGAATGAAAGAAGTCTTACCGAAAGACTACACACTGTATGATTTCATCTATGGGAAGTTCTAGAACAGGCACTTTATCCGTCCACCTATGGTGGATGAAATCAGAACAGCAGTTACCGCTGACGGAGTGGGGTGGGCACTGGCTGGGACAGGGAAGGAAAATGGGGTGAGGCTAACATTCTATATTTTATAGGCATCTAAAGGGGACAAAAATTCATCCCATGGTACTCTTATGGTTTGTAAATCCATCTGTATGTAAACTTTACCACAAAAGAAAAATAATTATTAACAAATATTGAACCGTCATTAATGAAGTTCCTTTAAAGTATACTGATGTCTACAACTTAATTTAAAATTCATTAAAAATATAAGAATAGACAGAAATAGGTATAATGCATAAAATATGGCAAATCAAGTAAAGTAAAATATTAATGGTAAAATTTCTGAGGGGAAGTTATATGCTTATGTGCTGTAAAATTCTTTCCATGTTCCTGTATGCTTGAAAGTTTTTAATATTTTAAAAAATCCATTAGAACAAACTCATAGGTTCAGAGAACAAACTGATGGTTGCCAAACAGTATGGGATTTGGGGGATGGGCAAAAAGGGGGAAGAGGGCTAAGAAGTACAAACTACCAGTTATAGAATAAGCTACAGGGATGTAAATTACAGCATAGGAAATACGTCGGTATTATTGTGACAACTCTGTGTGGTATCAGATGGTTACTAGCCTTATCATGGAGATCACTTCAAGGTATATGAATGTAGAATCATTTTGTTGTACACCTGAAACCAGTGTGATACTGTAGGTCACATGTATAATAAAAATAAATTAAATTTTAAAAATTCAAAAGAAGCTAGAGATCTTCGCCAAGCCTCTTGCCCAAAGTTATGACCACTCCATTTCCTCCATAGAAATGGGCCAAAATAAAAAATAATTTACTAACAAAAATTCATTCTAAATGGATCTTAAAAGAGACCTAGATACCCTTGGGATGGTTATTATTAACCTATGACAGGCTTTAAAATGTTTATTAATGGTATCTGTCAATCACTTGGAAAAATTCAAATGAGATAAATCATAAAACATGAACATCAGTTGGCATGTTCAACCCAGGACATTGCTACTGCAGTTTTAAGTATAATCCACCAGGTGGCAGAGAAAAAGAATCACAGGCCATGGGTGCACATTTCTAATTAAAATGAAAAACGAGAAAGATTTGCAGGCTTTTAACATGAAATTCACTAAACAGGATATATCTAAATGTATGATCTAAACCTGAATTCCAACTTTGCCTGAGGATATTTGCTTATATTAAAAATGGTGATTATCCAATTTGCCATGCTCACTTGCACAATTTCACGCTCTTTCGGGAGTTACCTTTTATTTATTGGTGAGAGAATGACTACGCAGCCATCCCTTCTTACTGTTCACATGATAAACCTAGTGCCCCTGTCACCCCCCTTTGTCTCACAGTGGTCCCAGCCTCCCTACTCCCACCACAACCCAGAAGCCGTGAAGCTTCCCAATTCTTCATCACTGTTAATAGGGGGTTAAGTACTCCTCTTCTTACTTCAAGCAAACGCTTTACCTGCTGTCATGACGATTTCAAAGTAGCAGTAGAAATAAAAGATGTAAAGAGAAAAAGAAGAAAATATTCCGTCATGCAATTACAAAGAAGCTACAAAGTAAGTAGACTAAATATAATTGTTATTCATAGAAATTAACATAAGTTTATACATAAGAGCAACCTCATAATTACTACATTTGAGCAGGACTTGATGTGTCTCCTATAAATTTTTCAAAGGGAGTCATAGCAGTCTGCACACTGAATTAAGACAATCTCTCTACAATTTCTGTGTCTAACACATGCTTTGGGATGTCAGTGAAGCAGCGATGATTTAAGAAAACGTCAGCAGTTGTCTAACTTATTTTTCGCTTAAAAGGAGGAAGAAAACGAAAGAAAATAAAGATTAAATTTGTGGAACCAGAATTCCTTTAAACAAGGAGACTGACCACATTTTTAGATGACAGAAAATGACTGTCCATTAGTACTTCTGCAGGTGCCGCTGGGAAGGAGTCAGTGATGTGGCATGTGGGCTATTCAGCTATAACAGGCAAAACAGCAGCCAACTGCTCTCAGAAACGAACTGCCCTGATAACGCCAAAACCCTGCTTTAACGTTAAAGACCTACAGCCTGTTCTAGGTTTTGTTGAAAAGTACGCTTGTCGGCAATTTTCTTTTCACCTGACAAACGTCATCCTATGGGAACAGAACGTGAGAACTCTCTCGCAATTAGTCTCTGTTGGACTCGTCTAGCAAGTCTGCTCATCCCTTTCCTAACTAGGCAGCAACCAGATATATTGGTGTTATTTAGGATCACACCCTGCTTTTAATGCTTGTTCAGCCTCATTTCCAATATTTTAACCTGCTACCTTCATTCACGTTTCAATACAGGTTTATAACCTGAAGTGTTAACTCTGTCATTCTTGATCATAATTCAGACTAAGTATTTATATTATGAAACAAGGTATGTGCTGTCGCTTGAAAAATATACTCTAATAATTACAATAATAAGTTACAGCAAAAGATCATTTGCCTGAAAACTAAGGAACACAGACAGGATCTTCATATTATAGTGAATTTTATATGTACTTTCCTCAAAAACTTTTGACTCAAAAATAGGAAAAATTATCTTCCTATTCTCTCAGTTTCTTTTCCCCATATCAAATTTTCCCCAAACTGAAAACATTTGTAGAAAATTATTTTTAAAGCCAATTTTCAATTTAGTTATAATTAGATTTTAGTCAATACAATGGTTTTTAACTTTGTGTGCTGTCAATAAATTGGTTTATTTTATAAGCCAGTCAATTACTTGTAGTTAATATATACTATCAGGCAAAATACTGGCTTCCATTAGGTATCACAGTGGTATTATGATCCCTGTGAAAAAAATGTAGAAACTGAAGCACAATGAGGTAGTGTGACTTTCCCAGCTGATGTAAAAATTTCCCATCTTCTGAACTGCACGATCAGTGAGGACAGTTGACTAGTGTCTGGGGCTTGTGGGAAAAGGCCTTGAGTCCAGTCTCTTGGTAGGACAGATAACAATGCACTATTATGGTTACCGATTCTAGTGAGCCAAACATCTGACACATGTAAGCCATAAGTCAAAAGATGGATCCAGCAAGAGAAGGATCTGCGTATACCCATCCATCCCCATGGACAGAAAGACAGCTGGGAGCATGAGCCCTGCCGAGGCCCATCAGTGGTGAAATTAAATACAAAGGTTGGCAAGTAGACACACATGTACCCTGGAAATTCTAACTATGCCAAGCGTGCTGAAGTATCCTGATGACTATGTTGGATGGACCCACACATCCTATTGCATTTGTTCCAAATGACACATCGTTTGTTTATTAAAGACATCCTTTTCTTATTTGTACTTTAAATTCTGGGCTGCTAAAGAGAGCTCTATTCTCTTTAAGGTCAACCAATTTATGTTCTTTGTTGACTTCCTGAAATTATGTGAAAGAAGAAAAGTAAAAATGTCAGCTAAATAAAACTAACACTTGGATACTTGGGTACTTCAGATATACTTTAGAAATAAGGATATAAAATATAAATTTCTCATATTGGGTTTGACAAAAAGTTTGTTTAGTTTTTTCTATACAATGGCTCTAGTAGTGCTTAGTTGTCTTTAACTTCATTTGAAACAATTTTGTTAGAGTGTATTGTGGCAGCTGTCATATCAGCATGCATTTTTTTAAAAACAATCAAAATGGGTGAATTTTTGTATATCCATTTTAATATTGAAGATAGAAGAGAATATACAACATTTTCAGCATATTATGCTTTATTATTTTAAGAAAGGTAAAAATGCAACTGAAATGCAAAAAAGGGTTTGTGCAGTGTATGGAGAAGTGCTGTGACTGATTGAACGTGTCACAAGTGGTTTGCGAAGTTTCTTGGTACTGTTGACATTTTGGCCAAATAATTCTTTGTAGTGGGGTTGTCTATGCATTGGAAGATGTTTAGGAATCCCCCTGGCCTCTACCTACTAGAAGCCAATAGTGGGAGATAGATAGCTAACATACTCAAAATATCCAAATCAATAAAGTTATTGGTGAAAATAATGAAATGAAAAATGTGTCTTTTATTTTATGGAAAAAACTAAATGGACTTTTTGACCAACCAAATATATCATATTTAGCAAAGTTATAATCATATTTTAAGAATCCACATTTTTCTCATAAATGCCATCTACTCTAATCCCTCATTTTTCAGATTAAGAAACAAGAGCCAGAGATAATAAGAGATTTCCCTATGCAACCCGGAAGAGAATCGGGGTACGGTCATGACATGGAAAGAACCTTGGTGGCCATGTTAACTATTGTAAGGCTGAGGCATAGTCCCGGTGGTTCACAGCCACATGGAAGAGGAAATCCCCACACTGGAATTCATTCCAGAGTGAGTGTGGGCTCGGAGGAAGGGTGATGGGTTTGGAATCAGATAGGTTTGGATTCTCACTCCAAAAGAGTTCCACTCTTGGATTTGGAGTTACACCTCACAAGAGTGTAACTAAACTTTTCCTGGCTCTTTACTGACTAGCTCTCCACCTTCTAGCTGTGTGACAATGAGAAAATTACTCTTTTGGTGTCTCAATTTCATCATCAATAATTTGGGGATAATCAGACCTACTGTGAAGTTCTGATGTGAGGATAAGAGAGACACAGCAGGCAGCCAATTAATTGCAGCTATCATTATTATCGTTAGGCGGCTTTGAGTAGTAATGAACCCCATTTCATATAGGAAGGCATACCTGGGACCTAGCTTCAGTAGGGCATGCTCAACTAATTGTTCCCGAAGAAACAAGTAATAGCTGCAGGGTTCATCTATCATTCTCCATTTCTATCCCCAGATGCCTTTGTCACCTTATACTTTTAAAAAAAATCTTTTATTTTGACAATTTGGCCCAGTCTAAGAGTTCAGTGTGTGATCCTGAGATATCGCAAAGCTACCTGGCTACCTACCCAGAGGCTGAGTTAGAATTCTGGGTTATCATTTGCATGGTGTCCTAAGAAAGTGAGCCAACCGGCCACAGCCGTGAGAGCAGGGAGAGCAGGGAATTTCCGCCAGTTTACACAGGCAGCAAAAACTGAATGCAGATCATTATCTCATTTGTACCCGTGGAGTTTTAACCTGTGGAGATGAGTAAGTGATGATACGGAGAGGTCGATGACATTTATATAAGAATGTATTACTTCTATTTCCAGACAGGAGGGTGCATGCCATGCAACACAGGGCCACATGCAGAGCACTAGGTTTCGGTCAGCAGGCAGAAGCAGGAGTGAAAAGTGTACACCAGAACCTTCGTTGGGGTTTGTGTGGGAAAGGCAAGTCAGGGCGGGGTGAACATGTTAGGATTGGCCAGCTTGAATCACTCTGGCAGGTTTTAAGCTACAGGGGTAGTTTCTGATCGCCTGGTACTTACCTGGTCAGGGAAAATATTGGCATGGGGAGTGAGAGTTAGATAAGGGGAGTGGTATGAAGACTAATTTCAATATTGGCTGGTTTGCATACAAAAGATATATTCCTAGGCAGATATTATATTTGGGAATTAGCTAGCCCTGGGAGGTATAGTCTCTCACTGGCTCTGGAAGGTCCCCCAAATTTTAAAACATTATAAGATACAGAAAATGAAAAACAGGATTCATATAGTTACAGAAGTTTCGAACAAGCATTTCCCCTTTTCTTCTATTTTCTATTCAACCCTTAATCACTTAGTCCTCTCCTATGGTATATAGAAATTATATTTTCATTTTATATATAAATAGTAAGCAGCCTTTGTTTCACATTTTCATCTGGTTGGAGTTTGGGGTGATTTTTATTCTGCCTTTCATACAAAGAATTCTTTTAGGCCCTGAAATTCATGTTCAGTGATCAAGTCATAGAAGTTCAAGGACTAGAAAAGGACTTGGAAGTCATTCAGACCAACTCTTTCACTTTGCATCTAGGGAATCAGTCCTTAAAAATTCTTCCGAGTCTTTATGGCTTAACTAGTATTAAAATCAAACAGAGTATAATTAAACATGCAATTAAAAGTATTAATAACCACACTCAGCCACTAAGTGGTTAAATTTCAGAGTGTAACTAAACCTTTTTTTTTCTTTTCTTGTCTCCTCTCCTCCAAAGGAATAGTTCAAAGTAAAGAAACTAGAAATAAATTTCTAGGGATCTTAAGAAGTTAGAAAAAAAACTACAGGAATCATTTTCAGGATAGATTTCTCTGTATGGAGTCATCCTGCCATCACCGGCACAGTCAGCAGACTTCAAACAAAAATCAAGACCATCAACCAGGCCAAGATAGCTTTACAGGTAGAATCAAGGCAAAGGCCCTTGCCTGATGGACACCTATATGAATTCCTGCCTGGAGAAGAATGAATCACTCTGTTCTAGAGTTTCCTGTTTTGTTTCATTTTTTTGCCCCCGCTTAAGAGTAAAAATGGTTGAGATTACTCATACACACATATAAACACACTCTGGAATAATACTCAGCTATGAGAAAGAATGTAATCTTTCCATTTGTGAAAACGCGAAAACATGAATGGTCCTTGTGTGCATTATGCTAAGTGAAATAAATCAGACAGAGAAAGACAAATACTGTATGATTTCAGCTATATGTGAAATTAAAAAAAAACCTGATAGATACAAACAACAGATGGGCGATTGCTAAGGGTGGGTAGGTAGGGGTGGGCAAAAAAAGTTAAGAGAGGTGAAAAGGTACAAACTTCCAATTATAAAATAAATAAATAAGTCATGTGAATATAATGCATAGCATGGTGACTATTGTTAATAATATTGTATTGCATCTTTGAAAGTTGCTAAGAGAGATCTTAAAAGTCCTCATCACAAGGGAAAAAAAGATGTAATCATATATGGAGACAGATGTTAACATTTGTTGTGATTATTTCACAACATACATAAATATAGAATCATTGTATACCTAAAACTAATATGTTATATATCAATTATGCCATAATTTAAATAAATAAATAGCTAGCAAAAACATTTTTTTTAAGTAATAATAAAAATTTTTTAAAAACCCAGCAAGGACAGGCACATCAAATTTGGAAACTCTTTTCTCCATAGCTTGTTCAGCTGCTTGAGAGTCTAATGATAAGGATGGTATGCAAAGAACTAGAAAAGTGGAATGGTAGACACTGAGGCATGCCCTTACCTGGAATGAAATGTAGAGACTTTAATTGCAGGGAGACGCCAAAGGTAATAAGAATACCTAGGCTTATTGTAATACCTGGACTTATTCATCCATCTTTCCAAAGCACTGAGCGCTATGATGACATACATGCTGCCTGGAAACAAACATGGTTAGGCAATTATTAGAAATAAAAATCATTTCATTAATTTAGTTTTTATTTTATCACAGTATTACAGGCTCACATTTTAAAAATTCAACTAGTCCTATAAGACTAGTTATAAAAAAACCCAAAAACCAGCAGTTTCCCACCTCCCAAATTCTTTTTTGGCCACAGCTACTTTCTAGAAGTTTTTTAGTCAATTCTTTTGGTATTTATCTACATATCTCTAAAAAAACTTTCTTACACTACTATTTTTTGAAGGTTTTTCCCCCCCAGTTTTAAGCATTATGTATGTACTTCCCACTATGGTAGATGAAAATTTAACTCTCTTTCAGGTCATCTCCCACTTGGCCCCACTACACATGTGGACTTCTTATTCCCCCATCTAGCCAATAAAGTATATTTAGGCTCATATTTACACCATTATCACTATGTAAATCTATCCACAGCACACTCTGTGATACTTAGGAGGGCTCCTGACTCTAGTTTGGAGGGAGCATTCAGGTATATATTTATTCCACAAGTATTTATTGGATGCCTACAACATGTCAGGCACTATGCTCAATGCTGGCTACGCGGGTGAAAAGAACAGATGTAGTGCCTACGCTTACGGTGTAGAGCAGTGGCCCAGCCTGTTTTACCGTCTGTTCTGTAACCAGACTATCAGGAGTCAAATCTCAGCTTTTCCCCTCTGTAGCCATGTAATCTTGGGCAAGTTAACCATTTTGTGCCTTAGTTACCTAAGAGTTGTTGGGAGGATTAAATGAATCGAAATATATAAAGCACATATGACAGTGCCTGGTAGATAGTAGGCACCATTTAAGTATTACATAGTGTTATTATTCTAGGAGTCAAATGGAGAGAAGGAACTTTTAAATATATATGCATATATATACACATACAAATATTCTACAAATTTATAAGTTTAGCCATATACCTATGTACACATTTACAAGTATCAATATTTACACATATGTATATACATATACATTACTGTATGTATGTGCACATATATGATGTCTGTATTTACAATATATTACATAGCATGTAAGTGCTAAGGATAACAAGTGCAGGGTGGTATGAGAGCAGTAAGCCAGAGGAATCTTCATTTAGATGGGAGCTCAAGGAAGGAGGGCTTCTCTGAGAATGAGATATTTCAGCTGGAAGTTGGAAGAGTGACTAGAAAGTAGCCAGATTGGGGAGAAGTATGTTACAAAAGAGGAAAGAGCATATATCAAGGCCCCAAGGTAGGGAAGTGCTTGCTTGGCTTGTAGAACTGAAAGACCACTGAGGCTGGAGCACAGCAAGAGAGAAGGATGTCAGAAGCCCAGACAGGGCTTTGTGGGTCATGATAGAGGCAATGTTGGATTTTACTCTGCATGCCATAGATGGCCAGTGAAGCATTTTAAGAATGGAAGTGTGCTCAGCAGATCTTCATTTTAAAAAGATCATTCTGATTGCCTAGAAGTGATTGTATGAGAGGAACTGGAGAATTTCTCCACATCCTGGTACATTAAAGCCCCACGCAAACCAAGTGAAAGGTGGTGATTTGAATTAGAAAAGTGGCAGCAGAGAGGGTGAAAAGTGGACAGAGTCAATATGTATTTTGGAGTAGAATCAACACAACTTGGCAATAGTGAGATGTGGAAGCTAATGGATTGAGAAGTGCCAGGATGAACAACGAGGCTTTTGAAATTGTTATCCCCGTGGGTGGTCATGCCTTCACTGAGATAGGATAAACAGATGAGAAGGGGATTTGTGCATGGTAATGGAAAGAATATTGGGCATTCAATTTTTCATTATTCTAAATTAATTTTTATATCTTTATTGAGATATAATTCACATAAGTTACAAATCAGCCTTTTAAAGTGTACAGTTCAATGGTTTTCAGTATATTCAGAGTTGTTCAATCATCACAATCAATTTTACCAGTCACTTCCCATTTCTCTGCAATTCTACCGGCCCTAGGCAATCACTAATCAACATCGTCTCTATTGTCTTGACTATTCTGGACATTTTGTATACATTGAATCATACAATATGAGGTCTTTTATGATTGGTTTCTTTCACTTTTTCAAGGTTCATCCATTTTGTAGCATGTATCAACATCATCCTTTTTTATAGCTGAATACTTCATTTTATGGATATACCAGATTTTATTTACTGGTGGATGAACATTTGGTTTGTTTCTACTTTTTGGCTACTATGAAGAGCTAAAATGCTGTATTAAACATCCAGGTACAAGTTTTTTCCTTTTTGTTTTCTTTTTTTTTTTAAAGATTTTATTTATTTATTTTCAGAGAGGGGGAAGGGAAGGAGAAAGAAAGGGAAATATCAATGTGTAGTTGCCTCTCATGTGCCCCCTACTGGGAACTTGGCCCGCAACCCAGGCATTTGCGCTGACTGGGAATTGAACCAGTGATTCTTCGGTTTGCAAGCTGGCACTCAACCTGCTGAGCCACACCAGCCAGGGTAAGATATCCAAGTACAAATTTTTGTATGGTTGTGTTTTCGTTTCTCTTGAATATAGATCTAGAATTGCAATTGCCAGATCATGTCGTAGCTCTATGTTTAACCTTTTGAGGAACTGCCAGAATGTTTTCCTAAGATGCTGCATCATTTTACGTTGCCAACAGCAGAGTAGGAGGGTTCCAATTGTGCCGCATCTTCTCCAACACTGGTTATTATCTTTTTTATTATAGCCATCTTAGTGGGTGCGAAGTACAATCTCAGTATTTTGATTTGCATTTTCCTGATTGCTATAATGATGAGCACCTTTTCTTGTAATATTGGTCATTTGTATATCTTCTTTGAAGAAATATATCTATTCAGATCTGTTGCCCATTTTTAATTGGATTATTTTTGTCACTAATGCTTTTGGTATCATATCTAAGAACATTCTGCCCAAGGTCACACAGATTTACTCTTATGTTTTCTTCTATGAATTTTATAGTTTTAGCTTAGCACTTACATATAGGTCTGTGATCTGTTTTGATTACTGTTGTACATGGTGTGAGGTAGGGACCCAATTTCATTGTTTTACATTCAGCTATCCAGTTGTTCCAGTACTATTTTGGTGAAAGGACTACTCCTTCCCCCATTGAAGTTCCTGAGCATCTGTGTTGAAATCGATATGAACATTTATTTCCAGATTCTCAATTCTATCCCACTGATCTATATATGTGTCTACTCTTATGCCACTGCCACAGTCGTGAATACTATAGCTTTGTAACAAGTTTTGAGAGTGTGAGCCCTCCAACTTTGTTCCTTTCAACATTGTTCTGCCTACTCTGGTAAGGAAATATGCACTCCTCTTCTGTGTGTCTCTTCTACTCTCAATACTTCACTACACTACTTCACTTCTGACACCAGATATGCAGGCTTTTCCAAACACCGAGTAATTTTGCAGCACCAGCTGGGTGTCCCACAATTTAACTCAATTCTGACACTACCTACCTGACGATAGCATCAGATCTCACAGGACTGGCCTCCCCGCACTTCAGATGCCCATTGTATGTCAAGTTGTTATCTATGCTTCTGAATGACCAGCTATCAATCAGAGGTTTCCATGATCACCTCCTTACATTCAATTAATATGCCAGAACAGCTCACAGAACAGAGAAACACTTACTTATGTTTAAACTGTTATTATAAAAGATACTGATGAACAGCCTAATGAAGAGATACATAGGGCAAAGTCTAGAAGGGTTCCAGGTACAGGAGCTTCTGCCCCCATGGAATCTGGATGGGCCACCCTTCCAGTATATAAATGCCCCATTTGCCTACCCAGAAACTCATCGAATCTTGTTAAGAGTTTCGCTACTTAATCCCCAGGCCTCTTCCCTTTGCCTTCCCAGAGGTCACTGGGTGGGGCTGAAAGTTTCAATACTCTAATCACGTGGTCTTTCCAGATAGCAGTCTCATCCTGAGGCTATCTAGAAGTCCCACCATAAATTACTGTATTTTGCCATGTGTAATGCACACCTACGTTTTTGTGCTCATTATACATGGGATTATTATATCCATTATTATACCCATGTATAATGAGTATCCTTATTTTTCCCTCTAAAATTTGGGCAAAAGTGTGCATCATACATGGCAAAATATGGTTCTTCATTAGCATAAATTCAAGTGTACTCAAAAGATGATCCTTATGAATGACAAAAAACACTATCACTCAGAAAATTTCAAAAGTTTTAGAAATTTTATTTTATTGAATTTATTGGGGTGACCTTGATAATAAAATGATATGGGTTTCGAGTGTATGATTCTATAATACATCATCTGCATATTATATTGTATTTTTACCACCCAAAGTCAAGTCTCCTCCCATCACCATTTATCCCCCTTTTACCTTCTTCAACCTTCCCCACCCCTTTCCCTCTTTTTACCACCGTACTGTTGTCTCTGAGTGTTTTTTTTGCTTAATCCCTTCACCTTTTTTACCCAGCCCCCAACCCCCACCCCTCTCACAGCTGTCAGTCTGTTCTCTGTATCTATAAGTCTGTTTCTATTTTGTTTGCTTATTTTGTTAATTAGATTCCACATACAAGTAAAATCATATGATATTTGTCTTTCTCTTACTGGCTTATTTCACTTACCATCCATTCACTTACCATTCACTTTCCAGGTCCATCCATGCTGTCCCAAAAGGTAAGATTTCCTAGTTAAAGAGACATCCTGCCAGCCAGATTTCTCTGCCCCATTTCCACTGTCCACTCTCATTCATGGCTAAACAAACACAGTTCTTTGGAATCTCCCCTCCAGGCACTCTTCAAGGATCTCATCCACATCCTATTAGCCAGGTTAATACAATTATTATGGTTATGGTGATTATTAATGATTAAGTTATAGCTTCATGATATGTCAAGAAAAGTCCCGCTTTCTTTAGACACAGCCAGTCGTTCCATATCCATTTATTCAATGCCCGTGATGTTTAACACATGGATAGCACTGAGTAAACAGTTATGAAAATGAGCTTACATTTGAGTCCTGGAGGGATATTAGTAAAATTTAAACATGCAATTTAAAACTGCAGTATGGCAGGAAGGGTGAGGAGCAGAAAGGGGGATGAAAAGGCAGGGCTGAACAACCACATCACTGCATGATACTCAAAAGCAATAAGCAGCTAACGCCTCCCTGGCTACTTTAAAGAATTCTGTGGTATCCATAGCCCAGTCCAGGCAATTTGGGCTGTATTTATATTCAACTAATGTTTCCTGCACTGACATGCAAATTTGGGAGAGTGCTGACAATGGGCAAGTTGAGAATGCCAAACGCAAAAGCTTCCTTTCTTTTTTTTCTTCCTGCTGTTGTTAGGTCTAACTACACACCTGTGTGTGTCGGGCGTAGGGGAGATGCAAAATAAAACCAGTCTCAAATGCCATTTCCAGATAAGTCAGCAGATACCACCATCGCTCAAGGTAGATGCTGGAAGTTAACTGTCGTGGCCTGCAAATCAAGACACAAAAAAATCAACAACCATTCTCCCGATTTTTACCAACGGAGTATATCGTTAGCAGTCAGTCTGAACCGGTCAGGGAGGTCTAGCCAACAATTTTCACTGAGGCTGTCAGGCTCTACCTTGCAAATCACTGAACACCTGACGTTGGTCAAGTAACCGGGTTTTCGGTGGGAATGAGGTAAAAGGCGCCTAGTGTGAGAACAATGGCTGCGTGGCCCTGTTAAAGGTCGCCTTGCCCGTCGGCCTCACTGAGAGTGGGGCCGCAGTGTGTGCGGGTGGCGGCCTCCCCAAACCGTGACCCACGCCGCCCTGGCGCTCCTGTCCGGGCCCCACCCCGGGCCGTTGCACGTGAGGCGCGTCAGAATAGACACGGGGGCTAAGGACTGACAGCCGTCCGAGAAAGAGAGCGAGCGACTTGTGAAACACGCTGCGAGCGATCAGCCGCCAGGACCGAGATCACGCGGGTCCTAGGGCCCACTGAAGGAGCCCTGATAGAGTAGGGTGGAGGGAAGGGGCGGGGCGCCGGGACAGAGGAGGACGTACCCTGCCGTTCCCAGCTTGCAGGGCCGGTCGGCGACGCCAGGCCACGCCCCCTCCCGCTTATGTAATAGGGGAAGGCTGCCATTGGCCCGCGCGACCGGAAAAGGCGCAGGCGTGCGAGCGGGGCGGGGGCGGGGAGGAGCCATCAGCAGGAAGGCAAGTGGGCGAGTGGGCGGGGGCTACGAAGAGCAGGCGGGCACTGGGGCTTTTGGGAGAGCCGCGCGGCGTGCGCGGGCACGAGGCTCAGTGGCCTTCCCCAAGACTGAGGCGGCGGCGGGTGCGCGCGTGGCGGCGGGTGTGAGGCGCAAGCTGTTGTGTTCCAGGCTTTCCTCTTTCCCCTCCTAGGCGAGTGGAGCAGACCGAAGCGGTGCTGGGCGCGCTCCCCTTTCCTCTCCCTCCGGCCACTTCCTCCGGCCCCTTCGTGCTGCGCGGTCTTCCCGACGCAAGACTGTCCCGGCCCGAGTGAGTGGCTGTGGGGGCGGCGCTGACGCCTGCAGGACGCTGGGGAACTGGGGTGGGCGCTCGCTGGCGGGGTCGGCGGGAACCGTAGGAGGTCGCCGCGGGTCGCGAGGGGCCGCTGGCCTACCCCGCCTCCCCGGGGTCCGCCGGGCTAGTCCTGCCCCGGCGCGGGCCGCGGGAAGGAGGGAAAGCTCGGGCGCCTGCCAGGGCCTGCAGGTGGCCGGGTCACAGGCCGGCCGCGGGAGCTGAGCGGTAACCTTACCCCCAGGCGACAGCAGCTGGTCGTTTTCTCGACGCCGGGGCTCCGTGTTGCCGAAGGTGCCGCGTTTCGGGCAGCCAAGGCCCCAAGGAGGCGCGTCTCGGGCCGGGGTCGGTGAGGAGTGGAGGGTAGGTGGGCGCTGTGTGG
Organism: Mormoops blainvillei; assembly: GCA_004026545.1. Classification (NCBI taxonomy): domain Eukaryota; kingdom Metazoa; phylum Chordata; class Mammalia; order Chiroptera; family Mormoopidae; genus Mormoops; species Mormoops blainvillei. The sequence goes on along the minus strand of PVJD01003974.1, from coordinate 38,421 downwards.
CCCTTAGTGGCCGGAAAGAGGAGACGGCTCCCCGAGGCGGGAGAAGCCGGTTTGGGAAGGAGGGTGGGCCAGCCGGCAGCTGAGGTCAGTGAAGTGTTGTGTGAAATAGACATCAGTCCTGGCGCTTTCATAATCTCCCTCCCGGAAAGGATGTAGTAAAATTCTAGGGTCTGATGTTGATCACTGCATGGGCCTCTTCGTCGTTCCGTGGTTATGGAGGATGGTCCTACTTCCTGGATCCAAAATTTTCCCTTATTCATTCCGGTTTTGGTTTTAATAGAATTTGGGGGGCAGTGCTTACTTGTTGCCTCCTGTAAAGAGCTACTCATTTTAAAAGAACTCCTTATTCTTTTTACTACTTCCCTCTTTGCAGCCCCTTCAGAAAACCACACTGTTATATTAAAAAACAGCTTTTACGTATTTGTAAATGACTTCTTGCTCCTCAGTTTGTCGCATTTAATCAAGGAGCAGTTATGCTTAAGATTTTGTAGAAAGAGCAGTTATGCTTAAGATTTTGTAGAAAATTCGATTGGCTTGAGAGCAAGCCCTAAACTGAACTGTCCAGAAGCAGGTGGTTGGTCCGTTTGCATTTCTGCTTTCAGAAAGGAAATCAGCGCAGTTATTTGTTAGACGTTAGGGGCCTACCGCACAAATTTAGATTGATTCTGTTTCCTTTACCTGGTATTAAGTTTCCTATTTTAAAAATAAGAAAAAGCGACCAGTCTTTTACAAAACCTTTATGGCTTTTTTTGTTAGTTTTTAGATACAGTGAAAAGTAGGTTAAATCTTCTGTATGATGTTGTATTTTAGGGGCGATCTTAAATACAAAAGTTAAAAAAATGTGTATTTAATGACACTGCTTATCACAAAGCTAATAATCTCTAGGTATCAAAGAAAGTTCTGTATTAGCGACTCGCAAATTTTTAAGGTTTTTTTTCAATATAAAGCAATTAGGAGTTTACCCACACAGTCAGTGTATTAATACACATAGTGTACATTGCATGGAAGAGTTCGCATGCATGAGAGGACTGAAGTATCCTAACAAAAGGTACTGACACTAAGACATTGAGACCTTACAAACATTTCAGTACATAAAGATTGGCTACCTGAGTACAGTACTATCATCTGAATAATATGTAAGTATCCCAAATCTGTTTCCATAGAAATAGGTTTGTCCGCTTGCCATAACATTTGGACTGAAATGTACTTAAAATTATTCCGTTTGGCTTGGAATTTGGTTTTTTAAGAAATGGAAGTTTAATCTTTAAGGACTAACACACCTAGTAATATTTGCCATTATTCAGTGGGATAGGGTTCTTATGTTAGGCTTGCATACTAAACATTTCTGTAATTTGTTAAATACCTAGCTGGCTTTCTAGAAAAGCACAGATCATCCTCTATATTTTATTTGATTTTCAGTTCAGTATTTAATGCTAGAGGGAACGTGTCCCATTGGTGTGTTTTTTCAGTTTCCCTTTTTCTTTTTGGGAGAAGCCCAGGTGTTTCTATGAAATGCTTTGACCTCATATACAGTAACTAGTTAGGGTTCCAGTCAGAAAAACAAGTCAGCACTCCTTTCTGGTGAAGTTGAGGTAGATCCATTGTATGTTTCATGTACTGCAATGATTTAAAAGTTTAAAATGTATAGTCCACCAGTAGTAGAAAAAGATGTCCTTCATTTTTATATAAGCACCCTTACCCTCTTAACAGGGGTTATTCTCTCAACAGGGAACTAATTTAACTTTATTTAATGATTTGTCCAGCAAAGGCCAATTTTTAAAAAAGATTTAGAATAGCACAGTAGTTTTATGAAACCTTAGTATTTAAGAGAACAGTTCCCATTTCTCCTGTGATCTCTTTTAGAGGCATTAAATGACAGCTCTTATTTCTCTTCAAGTTGTTAAGTGTCAGGTCACAACAGTGAATACTGGAAGGGGAAAGTACCTTTACAAACTGACCAAACAAATGACTGGGGAAGAAAGCTAAACTTTTTTTGGTAAACTCTTGAAGATTACATATAGTAAAGTGCAGAAATCTTAGGTGGATAGGTCAGTGATTTTTACAAGTGTACACATCTGTGTGACCATTGTCCAGATCAAGACATAAAACTTCAGCACTCCAAAAATCCCCCTCATGTCCTTTCTTCCCAGCCACTACTTTCCAGATTGGCTTTGCCTCTTTTGAACTTTATGTACTGTATGTTCTTTGTATTGGGCTCATTTCCTTTAATACTGAGATATAGTCATGTAACATAATTTTTTCTTTTTGAATGCTGCATAGTATTTCATTGTATAAATATACAAGTTATGCATACATTTTACTATTAATAGACATTTGGATTGTTTCCAGCTTTGGAAACATGCTCTGAACATTTTTGTACTCTGTCTTTTAGTGTACATCAGCGATTTTCAACCTTTTTCACCTCGTGGCACACGTAAACTAATTACTAAAATTCTGTGGCACACCCAAAATTATATTTTTTGCTGATCTGACAGAAAAAATAGGTGTAACTTTGTTTTATTCACACTGGATGACCATCGTTATATTGGCTGTCGTCATTATTTTTATTTGACAATCTAAGGGAAAAGAGGTCAGTGCCCCTGACTAAATTGTCAGGTGTTGTATGCTTTAAAAATTCCTAGGGCATACCAGTTGGAAATCGCTGGTGTGCATACATTTGCATTTTTGTTGGGTACATACCAATGTGGAATTGTTAGGTTATAGAGTAAACAACTACAGACAGTTTCCCATAATAGTTGTACCAATTTATTCTTTAGTAGTATTGTGTGTGAGAATTTTAAAACCCATACATTTTGATTAACAGCTGTTTCTATGAAACTTAAGTCATTAACTCTGAGATTGTTAATCATGTTTAGACTACTCCGTATTAAAGTAAATAAATTACTCTAATGGCTCAACTTCTGTTTTTAGATATGGCTCGTGGACAGCAGAAGATTCAGTCTCAGCAGAAAAATGCCAAAAAGCAAGCCGGACAGAAGAAGAAACAAGGGCATGACCAAAAGGCTGCTGCCAAAGCTGCCTTAATATATACCTGCACTGTCTGTAGGGTAAGGGAAATTGAAAAACTTAGCTTTCCCATGGGCAGTTCTTTCATTAAAGATTCGTTTGTATAGGTTAAAATTTTGCAGTCATGTCAAAATAAATGCTTTACTTAAAATAGTACATTTGAGAACTGGTTATTTTACGAATCTATCTTTCTTCGTTCGACAGATATTTTATTGAATGGCTCCTCTAGCCAGGCAGTTTTCCAGGTGCTGGAAAGAAATGAACAAAGCAAAGTCCCTTTCCTCAAGGAGAATAAAGATGCCTTCTTAAGGGAAAACAGTACACTTTGAACTTTGTAAAGAAGTCAGATCTACATTCTTAGTTTTAAACTACGTAACATACCAGTGAATAAAACTCATTATGCAATCTTTTTTTTTTCCCCAGTAAGTCCATTGTTAGGATGTCTGTAAAACTATATAGAGTTTGTTCACATGTGTTTTTTTTAAAGTTGAAGAAGAAGCATAGCAGCTGCCATTGAGTGCTTACTGTGTGCCAAGGCACTAATCCAGGTGTTTTACATGTTTGAGCCCATTAATCCACACAACAAGCCAATGAGAAAAAGTGCTTTTATTATGGTCATTTTACAAAAGAATAAATTGAGTCATGGGAATTAAATAATTTGCATAGGGCCACCCAACTAGTACATAGAAAAGCTTAGATATGAACCCAAGTAGTCCACCTCCAGAGTCCACTCTCTGGACAAAACTTAAGTTTTTCAGGCCAGAGTCTCTTTCTTGCCTCTTTGTTTAAGCTTACCACCCTTGAAGTTAGTGCGTAGAAGTTTCAAAGGGAAATATATATATACATATATAAAATATTTTTTCAAAGTCATAACTGAATAGAACTGGTGGTATGGACAGGAAGGGATCTTGATAACATGATTTCTGGATTATCTGTTGAAGTCAGTACTGATGAAATAAAAGTTCCTGACTACACAGAAGATAGATCTGTTACCTTAAATACCTTGTTCATATTGAATTTTGATACACTGAAAATAGTGAAATTGAGCAGCTTCAGATTCTATTTAGAGAGAAGCAAGGTAAAAGTAAAATTCGCTAAATAACTGATAAATACTTGGACTTAAAAGTACTAGAGTAGTTCACATTCAAAAACTGAAGACAACAAAAAATATGTTTTGTCTAATTGAGTATTCTAAAGAACAAATAACTGAAGGTCCTTGCCTAGGGAAGCCGGCATACCGTAGTACAGTATTTGAGAGCTGCAGTGCCTAGTAGTAGGCTAAAGCATAGGTCTTGAGCAAATTAAACTTTAGGGTTTTGTTTCCTTATGTAAAAGATTACTGTGAAGATTCAGTGAGAATTCTGGTAACATGCTTAACATAATGATAATTCACAAGTTATTTGCTGTTAGATAAACAGAATACTTAATTGTTTGTGACCCACCCCTACATGAAGTGTGGGAATATATTAGGCACTTCTTTATTACATGGTCATTTTTCAATAAGGTCTAACTCCTTTTTTGTACAATTTTTGTCATTAGACACAAATGCCAGACCCTAAGACCTTCAAGCAGCACTTTGAGAGCAAGCATCCTAAGACTCCACTTCCTCCAGAATTGGCTGATGTACAGGCATAAAGTTGTTTACAGGTAATTGACTTTTCTTTTGATTTGTTAATGTCAGGGTTGTATTCAAGAACAAAATTGTCTCAGTAATTGTGAAATTGATTTTTACTGGTGAGCTGAGACTGTTGCTTCCCCTTTTTAAGTTAATGTTTAACTTTACAATTGTTAAAAGTCCATTTTCTCAGACCATATCCTGATGAAATAGAAGTTCCTAACTACATAAAAGTTCTACTTACTGCTCTAGCCAAAAATAGAGGGATGAAGGGATGCTAGCCAGCTCTGGTCCAAGAATGGAAGAAGCTTGTCAGCTTAAAGAAAATAACTATTTCTAAGATATTGAGGATTTTCTCAGAGAAATGAAGTAGACCAATGTTCCTGAGTGCCTTTTTCAGATATTTTACTTAACAGTAGTTGCTTGAAAATAATCAGCTTACATTTTCTGTATGGTTGGGTTTTTTGTTTTGGGGGATTTTTTTTCTTCTAAATGGTTGTGATGGTGGTAGTAGTGTGAGAATTTTTTTTAATAAACTAGTAAGTTTTGTTTACAAAATCCCATTGGCAGATCTGTCAGACTAACTTGATAGCTTAAGCATGTTGTGGTTTTCTTTTCCTTGACATTTGAAATGTATGTAAGTTGCATTTGTGCAATGCTTACCTTCACAGAAAATTTTGCTTTTGTTTTATAGGTGAATTCATGACACCTCTGATTCTTCTACTGTCTCAGACCTTAGGTAACAAACCTGCAGCTGCTTTTCTAACAAACTGTTGATCAGCAAAAATAAAGGGGCTACAGAAACACTCATTTTTATGCTGTTCCCTCTGGGCTTCATGCAAAGACAATTCTGTGTAAATGTACAGTTGACTCTAATTTGAAAATCTGAAAATCAGTCCATCCTTGTTATAAAAAAATTTTTTACAATTGTAATTATATTGATGTTCATATTGTGTAAAATAACTCATTTAATAAAGTAGTACTTTGATTTTACAACATCACAGGATAAATGGTTCTAGAAATTCTGTTCTAACTTTTCACATTATTTGCCTTATAAAAATGTAACGAATTCATCAGCTTAGAATTGCAAGCGCAATTCTTATCTCCCTCTCAGCTCAGTGGCAGGTTCGTTAGTTAAACTAGAGCAGGCTCACTCATTAAATTTGTGCTCACAATTATATTGGCAGCTGCCTAGGTGAGGAATGACTTACCTGCTTCCTTAGTATATTGCAATCATATGTCACTTTCCCCTCTGTTTCATGTGTTTGAGGTTGGAATATTTCAACTTGCTATATAACTTGGCTATATATGCCAGCTAGGTCTACCCTGTAGATAAGTGATACATTCCTAAAGCGGTGGGGTCATTAGTGAGCCCTTCTGAAAAGCTACGTTCTGAAATACATGTCATAATGAAATAATCAGTAAGCCTAATCATTTATTACAAAATATGATGGAACGTATGTGAACTAGTAAAGATTTATCTTTCATAAATTATCCTGAATTCTTTGAACATTCTTCAAGTTCTTTATTCGATATTAAAACTCATAATTTTGAAGTTTTTGGAAGTTATTAACAATTTGACCAATGGATTTTGCATTAACAGGAAGATTGGAATGACTTGTGGCTGGGTTAATTCCCAGAACCTTCTCCCTCCTTTTCTTTTTGAGTCATTGATTTTAGGAGTTTACTTTGTGCTGATTCCTAAAATCAAACACTGTGTAATATGACTTTCGTCTGATCTAGAAAAGTATTAAAATAGGCCAGTATCTACATTTATTTGGTTCCAAGAAGGGGGAAGTGGGTTGGTTCAGATGGATGAGGTAAATCCTACCCAGTTAAGGGAGGCTAATTTTAGGGTTCTTCTAATTTGCTTTGATTAGCTATTAACTTTATGAGTGAAACAACAGTAACTCAGTTTAAATTTTAAAGTTAATATAATAGAAAGAACACTCAATTATTTACTGATAATTGCTTAGAGCCACAAATCTGATCCTGTGGATTTAAAAATGCATTCCCTCTTTCTCCTGTAACTCATCACTGCATTTGTTTTTTAGCTGTGCATATTTTCCCACCTTGTTTGTCTTCATTGTAAGTTTAAGATATTTCTAAGGAAAATCTTCAGTCGTGATAATTTCTTAGCAATTACTATTCTTATACTATTACTTTAAAATAATGATTTTTTTCATGTATTTAATTTCCTAAGTTTCAGATTTAATGTTATTTCCTTATATGTTGATTACCAGAATATTAGAATTTGCCTAATTGCTTGTGGTGGGTAATATAGAAGTTCTGGTTAAATTACAATTTAAAGGTTTTTTAAAGTGCTATGAGCATATTATGTTAGTAACAAATCATTTAAAAACCATTCACAAGTTTTGGTTTAACTTTTTTTCATTTGTTTTACTGACTCTAATTCAGAGTAAAAGCTTTTCATTCTTGTATTTAACCTTTTTTATAAGCAGCTGAAGACATCATACTTAACTCTAGCTCACTGATGGGGATAGCTGCTTTAATCTTGCATAGGACATCAGTTCTCATCCTCTATGTGAGGATTATTAGTACAATCCCCTTTTTATTGTGTTTGATCTAAGCTTGCTATAAGGGGAAAATTAAAATTCTTAAACAACCTCGTTATTTAATTTGAAGATTCTTTAACAGATCACAGCGAAGTTCTTTATGAAACTGTTACGGCTTCTTCAAAGACTTGATAAAATACACTGAGAGAGAATTGGTCCGTTTGTATTCTGTATTTCTAATAGTTGCCAAAAGGAATGGGGTTAAGATTAAACTTGTTTCCATTCTCCTTCATATGGATCTGCATCCCCTTGTTTAACTGACACACGGGGCTCAGTTGTGTGCTGTAATGTCTTATTAAAGAAGATATTAAAGAAAACTAAACTAGTCTAATTTCTTCTACATTTTAGGAGTTTTTATATTGCTTCTCCCCTTTTGTTTTTTTTCATTATCAACTTAGAGTTGTCTGTTGAGTAGTTCTGAGGGTGACAAGATTTCTTTTATTTCTCATTGTTTTTCCTGTAGTCTATTTTGGATCTGTAGACTATTCTTAGAAATGAAAAGCGTGTTGTTGTTCCGAAACGTCGCTCTGTAGAGTGTGTACTAAGTTGTTGGAAGGGGAAAGTAATTGCCTGTTAATGTAAAATAATACCAAAAACATTCTTAAATGCGTTAGTTGAGTTGAATGGATAAGTCCTTATAACATTGACTCAGATTTAAGATAACACTTTTGGTTTTATATTTAAAATACTATAATAGCTAATTAGTTACATCATAATTCAATTCTGAGATATCACATGAATAAGGTAGAATTTACCAACATTTGAAATACTGAATCTGAATTCATTTGTGGTAGGTTTTCATTTTTGTGGTGGTTTTGGGTTTGGTTTGGTTTGGTTTAGTTTTGATCAGAGATACATAATTTTTGGAGTGTATAGCAATGAAGGCCAACACTAGGGGGTTGTGTTTACTGTGGCTTTATATTCTGAAATCTTCAGGCTAGCCTAATTTTACCTATTATAAAAGTTTCAGAAAAACCTTAGGAACTTCCAATGTGTAGATTTAATAAAACATCTATCAACTCAGAAAATAGATATTTTTATTAATAAATGTTTATCCTGTCTTCATTGTGGATTACCATATTAAACCAAAAATTATATGTCTTTTATTTTAAATATTCTTTGGATAAATAGTTTACTGACTTACTATCTTTTGAGAACAGGTTTTGTTTTTGAGCAACCATTCATTAGCTCCAATTTTTTGCTCATAGTATGGCTCCAGATTTAAAATCTGTACATGTAGACACAGGTTTAAATCACTTATTTATGTCCATATGGGCATATCTACAGTTGTGAAGTAATTATGTTAAAATCATAATACTTTTTAATCATTTTTTATGTATACAGCATCTTTTTCTGTACATATTAATAATGGCTTAAGTTTTTATAGACCAGATAGGTACCTCACTTTATCATTATTTACTGTCTTGTAAAATTCAGAATGTGACGTGTATTTTGGATTCTTATTAAAATTTTAATTACCAGGAAGTAGGCCATCATAATATTTCCTCTATAACAATGTAACGGTGTGTCTCAAAATGAGGCCTTAATGCTAGGGTGACCACACATCCTTGTTTCAAAGACAGTCTTGGTTAAATAGTTAATAATAAATATTAAATTAATGTTAGATATTAAGGTAGCTCATTATAAATCTTAAAATTACTTCCTTTTACTTATGAATTTCAGTTTACGTGTATGTCAAACAACTGTTTTTTTCCTTTAATTAACTTGAGCACTTAAAAAATCTTTTTTTTCTTTTATTGATTCTAGAAAGAGGGGAAGGGAGGGAGAAAGAGGGAGAGAAACATCGATATGAGAGAAACATCCATCAGTTGTGTCTTGCACGTGCCGCAACCCGGGAATGAACCACAACCCAGGCCTGTCCTCTGACCGGGAATCGAACCAGCAACCTTTCGGTTTGCAGGACAGTGCCCAACCGAGCCACACCAGCCAGGGTAAACAACTGCTTTTTTAAAATGTAGATTTAAAGAAACAAAACTCATACTCAGAAATTCTTACTCATTTAATGGGAACATGTGATACTGGCAAGGTTTATCTTTTCAAGTCCTTGAACCTGTCTTTATTTCTTACTTAAAACTCCTGTGGAGACTTAAATATTTAGTAAAATGAGCTAGATTCCAAAATTTTGAAATACCTTTATTCACACGCATTCATATAAACTTTCTGCTGTTTGTACCAAGCTGTTTAGACTTTTGTTTCCTGATCATCTTTCACCCACTTATGGAAAAAAGGACAGTTGGGATTAAAAGCACTGCCTGTTAGTATAGAAAACTTAGTGAGAAAGGAAGGAAAATCAGCATTGGCTGCAAGTTAGATGTTTCCTGGGCTAATAATACTGAAAACTTATGGCAAATCTTTTGATTTTGATACTGGATGCTTCTCCATATTTGATACGGATCTCTGAAAGTTCCTTTTTTATAATTCTTAATTTTGACTATTAGACCTACAGAGAAGTTGTAATGATAGGCCAAGAGAGTTCTTGTTCCCCTCACTCAATTTCCATTTACCCCTAATGTTCTTTTTTTTAAATAATATTTTTTCAGTTACAGTTTAGGTACAATATTATATTTGTTTCAGGTGTACAACCCACCCCTAATTAGTTTTAATCTTCCATAACTGTCGTATGCTTGTCAAAACTAAGAAACCAGCATTGGTATGTTAACATTGACCTATCTGTCTAGTAATGGCCTTTTTCTGTTCCAGGATCCAATCCAGAATGCTACATGGCATTTAGTTTTCATTTCTTCTTGAACTCTTGTGTTCTAGAATGGTTTCTCAATCTTCCCCTTGGTTTTCATGACCTTGACAGTTTTGAGGTATTCGGAGGTATGTTGTAGAATGTCCCTCAGATTGGATTTGTTTAATAATCTCATGATTACATTAGAGTAACAGGTTTTTGGAAGGAAGACCACAGAGGTGAAGTGCCCTTCTTATCACTTTGTAGGTTAATGATTCCCACATGACTTCACTTGGTTAAAGTGCTATGTGCCAGGTTTCTCTACTGGAAAGTTACTGTTTTCTTTCTTTTCCATATGCTATTCTTTCAAAGTAAGTCCAACCCTTACTCAAGGGGAATGAGGATTTAGCTCCACCTTCTGGAGGGGACTGTGTGTGTGTATACAGGTAGATACATGTACATGTATATGTATGATATTTGGGATTCTATAAGGAAGATTTGTTTCTTCTCCCCATTTATTCAATTATTTAGTTACATTCACATGGACTCAATCTAATACTGTGTTATTTATTTTGTTTTTCAAATCATTCCAGCTTTGGCCATTGGGTAATTTTTCAGATTGGCTCCTGTATGCTTTTGACACGGCCCACCATTTTTTGAGCATTTCCTTACTCCGTGTACTACAAGAAGCACCAGGCTCATCTTGTGTTTTCCCTGCCCAGCCCTAGATTGAGTCATTTCTCCAAAGAGCCCTGATTCCTTTTACTAGAGAATCATGTTTAGAAACAAGATCTTGGCACTGGGTGTGAGGTTTATGGGTTTTGTTTTGTTTTTTAAATTATGAAATGTTGAACTTATCCCCACCATTAACTGAAATTATTTGAGGGTTGTAGGAAGAAGAGTATCTTTATCCCAGATCTTTAGACGAGCTTTTGAGTTTTTTCCACATCATTACTGAAGCATTCTCTTTTAAGTCATCAACATATTTATTGAGAATAATATATATGAAGGTGCTTTATAAGCTGTAAAGCATAATATAAAAGCAATTTTTTATTATAACTAAGATCCCTTATCTTTAGAAATGAAAATGCATTTTAGGAGATAATGCATATATTTATTTACATGACTTTAAGCTATATGGCTTAGTGCCTGGTGTGTTTTATAGACAATAACTTCTACAGGAATATGTAAGAGGAAGATGACCAATGGATTGGAGAGGTTCATCTGTGCCTGAAAGGATGGGAAATAGGCTGGGGGAGGAGTAGGAGTGAATAGGGAATCGAAATGAGGGTGGCCGAGTAAGCAAAAGCTCAGTCAAATACATAAGTTTCTTTGAGAGAAAATGAGTAGGCCAGCTGGAGCATAGGCTTGTGAATGAGAACCTTTGAGCCTGTGGATGAGAGTGGGGAGCGGTCATTAGAACAGGACCCGAGTGCACATTGTGTGCACACTGCAATAAATAGTTCAAATTACTCCCAACACTGTGGGACCCTTTGAGGGTTTGGGGACAGGGGAGGGACATGATATTAGGAAGATAAATATTTATCAGTGAAATATTGTTACTTTTTTTTTTTAAACAAACTCTTTTACTTGCCTTGTTTTTTTAACAGAATATACTGTCCATTATTTAACTTTTGATTATTCGAGGTCATTGTGAGTGCAGATGTACAGGCAGTAATTTTGCTTTGCCCTAATGCAGTGATATGGCTGGTGCTCAAAGATCTGTAGTTAGAAATGTTTGTCTCTGCACGAAACAGTCCCAGACTACAATGTGTCTATATGTGATATTTGTGGTCTTCTATTTTATTATAAAAGTAATACATTTTCGTTATATATAGAAATTTGGAAAATATAGTAAAGTTGAATTTTTAAAATTTACCAGGACAGATACTTTTTGGTGATTATTCTCTCTTTCTCTCACCTATACACATGTGCTTGTGCATACATGAAAACGCATATTTTAAGTTAATGCACACTTGTTTTTATGTAGCCACTTTTACATACTATGTTTTTGTCCTTTGCCATTTCAGTTAACATACATAACAAGCGGGGTTCTTCTCATGTTCTAAACTTTGTGTTAGTGAAGTTTTTGGGCTATATAATGATCCATTGGGTAGATGTGCTATAGTTTGTTGTTTTTTTAAAACAATTCCCCTGTTTATAATTTGTGTAGAAGTCTATTTCCAAATAATTAAGCATCATAAACTTTAATTCTCTTGTGAGGAGATAGGTGACAATATTCTGAAGAATGTGTGATATTTTTTAAAAACAGAACCAGAGTCGCAGGCTGGATAGCAGAGAGGAGCAGGTAACATTTGGCCAGTGGTGTTTGAGTGTTGCCTTTCGTTTGACTGCTAGCACTTTTTCATGAATTTGTTGTTTAAACATGGTTTATTTCCTTGATTTCTAGTGATGTTTGGACATTTTAATTACATCTGTTAACCATTTATAATTTCTAGTTTTATGAATTGTCCACTGCCCATTCGTTTGTGTAGGGTCTTCTAATTACATTCAATCTGTTATCCACAGTAATCTAGGAAGAACTGAAGCCTGTAGGGGATATCAGTTAACTAGGGTTATGAAACTCATACTAATTTTATACCATATGAAATTGTAGGCTTTTGATGCGCAACTTGCTTAAGTCTTAGCTATAGATAAACAAAGTGTAAAATCACACTTTCTGTTTAAGGCATAGTTTTATTTAGGAGTAATGAAATCTTTTAATTTATTGACACCTGTCTATTATTAAGAAATAGAAAAACTAATTTTTATTACAAGACAGTTTAACAAATTACAATAACAAAATAGCCTCTCATGCTTCTAGATCTTTCTGATCAGCATTTTGTTAGGTTCTGTTATTTCAGATTTTTGTATATGGATTTTATAGTAACAAAACAGGCTGTACTTAAGCCTTGCTTTGAATAGCCAGGAATATTTCTGATAGGAGGAGTTTCTGAAATAAGAGAGCAGATTGTAAACATGAGAATTTAAAGCTGTAGTTGAATGACCCAGTGAGAAAAATGTCAGTTTGTAAGTTCAAATTTGGCTCTTCCTTTTCCTAGCTGAGTGAACTTGGACAAGTTAATTACTTCAACTTTCCGAGCTACAGTATCTTCTGTCGCCTTATAAAATGCAGAAACTAATACCTATCTCAAAGAATTATTCTACCTTAAGGAGTAAATGACACGAGTATAAGTAACTACCCAATCATTGGTGCTTATCCTTCTACTGAAATTTAATACATAATGTGTCACACATGCCCTTCTTATTTTTGCCCATTTCTGCTTGTGCTTTTTTGTCACAGCAATGCTTTTTCTTTCCATCTAACCCCAGTCTCTCTCGGTGGAAATGCTACCCATTCTTCTGGGCTCAACTCAAATGCTTTTGTCTTTCCATTGAAGCTCAGCACTTTATTATTTATTTTTTTAAATAATTTTTAAGCAGTTCTTTTTTATTATTTACTGATTTTAGACAGAGAGAAAGAAACATCTATCTGATGTTCCACTTATTTATGCGTTCATTGGTCATTTCTTGCATGTGCCCTGACTGGGGATCACACCCACAACCTTGGTGTATTAGGACTATGCTCTAACCAGCTGAGCTACCTGGCCAGGGCTGAAGCTCAGTACTTAAAAAAAAAAATTATCGAATATGGGAAAGAGGAATACATAGTAATAAATATGAAACAAGGCTGGAAACTATTATAAAAAACTGTCAGGAGACCCGAGTTTTAGGAGGGCAGAGTTCCTAAAAAGTGGTAAAAAAAAAAAAATAAAAGCTTAGTTTTCAGCTCCACATCAATAATGAGTAAGTGTTCAATAGCACTGCCTTTGCAACTTCTGTTTATTTGCCATGTATTTTGTAAAGTGTCATTGTTGAACTGAAACAAGCCTAACATGATGAAATACAAAGGGGATACACAATTTCATTTGGTTTTCACCTGACCTTGATTAATTACAATTCAGCAGGCTATAGCAATTTGCAGGATTTCAACAAGTCTGAACCACTGTCATTCTAGGAAAGGGATACAGATGAGAAGCTACCCAGTAGACTTGAGATAGGTAATTTGTGTCTTGATTTTCAAAAAGTACAAAAGAGAATATTGAAGAAAGTGCTTAACTGTGTATTTGCTCTTAGTCTCTAGGTAAATACATAATTATCTTTCTACTGTGGGCCTCCCTTTCTGTCAGTTGGACTAATTTCATGTGTAGTTTTATGTCTAGTCCGTTCCCGCAACTATATTTGCTTTCCCTGCAACAAAAATTCTCCCAAAGCACAGTTCCAGTCACGTCCTCTCTGAAGCTGTCAGTTGATCTCCATTGCCCACCAGATGAGCCCACACTCCTGGGCTATGACTGAATGCCCCCTCAGTCTGGCCCCAGCGAGTGCTTCCAGCCAACGCCTCTGCCGGCTCCTGCTGAGGTCAATTACCTGCTGTTCTTAGGTAACTCTAACTGCCCTTTCTTGCCTCCACACAGGCTTTCTGCCTTTTAACTAGGTGCCCTCTTTCTCCTCTTCTGTTCCTTTGAGGCCTGTCTCTAACTTTTCCTGATGTTCTCCGATCTAGTAGGATCACTCTTTCTTACTCTCAGAGCCACTTGGAATAGTGTTTTATCTTTTCATCATTATGATTCTGGTTGGTTTGTTTTGTTAAGGATCCTTGGGAACAAGAATTACTTGTTTTCATGCCTACTTGAATGTTTATGACCAGACATGCAACTATTTATTATTTTTAAATGTAGCATTCCCTAAATGGCAAGAAACAATTCTCATTGCTTTTGTTTTTTTATTAAAAACTTTGTTACTCTTTTTTTTAAGATTTTATTTTATTTTTAGACAGAGGGGAAGGGAGGGAGAGAGGGAGAGAAACATCAATGTGTGGTTGCTTCTCACGCACGCCTTACTGGGGACGTGGCCCATAACCCAAGCACGTGCACTGGCTGGGGAATCAAACCAGTGACCCTTTGGTCTGCAGGCTGACACTCAATCCACTGACCTACACCAGCCAGGACTATTTACTTTTTTAAATCACTATAGTCATAAAGAGCGTTTGTTACAGGCAGTGCCATGCATGTAGAATACTTTATATTTGACAAAGTATTTGTCTTTTTTTCTTTTTTGGAATGTATATAAAAATAAATGAAGGGATAACTAGATAATAATATCTTAATTTCAGCAAGACAGAGTAATTTATTGTAATCTTAATAGCAGGTTTTCATACAGACAGTAGTACATTTGAGTTAAACTAGTTTTGAACTCGTACTAATATGTTTAATAGATGTGTGGCACCTCTGAAGTTCCATGAAGCTCTGTCCTGTCCATTTTAAATAATGTGTGTACATGTATGAGCAGTTTATAGATAGCACAAAGTATGGAGGGAAGCTAATAGAAAATTATAATTCAGAAAGATTTTAGGTGGAAATACTGAAGTGAAACCAAGAAGTAGTTCAAATGGAATTAATGTAAATCCATTTAGGGTTTATAAAAATTGCATTGTGCAAGTCCAAAAAGGACAGGAATTTGTCTTGGCATTTTTTCATGTGAGAACCAATATGTTAGTTTATTGTAGGCTTATGAGTGAAGCATGATTTCTCTTCTTTAAAAGGTAGGAATGTAACCTTGGTTTAGGAGTACACATATTAATTACGTAAAGTCATCTTATAGCCAGTACTCACATTTGATTCTGGGTGTTTTTGTTGCTGTTTTTAAGTGAAATGTCGCTTGGCTAGATTCCATTCCATGGGGGAAGAGATCTAGGATGGTGAGTAGACTAAACCGTTTACAAGGGAGACACTCGGAAATTAGCTGTGGGGAGCAGATCTGGAAGCCATGGGTGGAGATGATGTCATTGTAAAAAAAATTATTATAATGCTTACATCTAACCAATTGCAGAATGGCTTGCCTTATGGAATGAGCATCCCTTCCCTCAAGTTCTTCACAAAGAGGTTGCCTAATCATGTCTGGGACAATGCGGCAGGGTTTTGTAGCCCTTGATGGGAGGTAAAGTATATGGACTCTGTGATCCCTTTTCACTCAGCAATCCTATGATAGCCAGTAACTGACAGTCCTAGAGGAGCTCTGCTTTGAGCAAGTTTTGTCAAGAGGGCAGTAGAAAAAGTAGAAAAAACTAATCTTATATTGATTTATTTTAACATACAAACTGCTTGGCCTTTGTCCTTAATCTTTCTCAGATGCTTGTAAGTTTTAAACAGGGAGAATAGTGAGTCCAGATAAGAGTCAGGATAGCTTTTTCGTATTTGGACTTGAGCTGTACATCTTACTGTTGGGAATATTTGTGTTCCGTGTCTTAATAGCTCCTAGTTTAGAAATGCTGCTTTTTATCACCTGGCAAGCAGTATGTAATAATGTAAGTATGCTTTAAGTCAAGACCGTTCTTTATGTCAGTCAACTCCACACTGAAATTACAAAGTTCTGTCACTAAAAAAATGCTTGACTGTTTACTCATGTATTTATAAATTATATGCATGTGCTTCCCTTGTAACTATAAAACCTTCACAAAAATAGGCATTAAAATAGGATGATATGAAAAGACATTTTAATAGTTCTTTTTACATCCCAGTAGATCATCTTGCATTAGCACTTGTAATGCATGCACCTCGCTCTTTGCTCTTTGGCATAAAGCTTTGGACTTTACTTTCCCATTTGTTTTTAAGCTAGACTTTCTAGCAAAACTTAGATTCATCTGTGTAAATCAGTGAAAGCAAATGAAATGTGTAAAGTCTGTGCTGTGCATAAAACATCTGCAAAGCATGTAAAAAGTGTTAGATTCATTATGCCCTTGGATAACTAAACCTGTAAAGGGTGTGTGGTAACTTGTTTTTTCTTTTTTTTTTTTTTTTTTTTAGTATTTAGTACACAGTTTGAAACATGATCCTGGGACTTAAGTCCGGACTGAAGAGGGAGATTTTCATTAATATGCATAAAGGTGATCTTTGAAACCTTAGAAAGAGAGGATATCTCTCAGGCAGTGTACAGTCAAAAGAACGGACAGCTGAGTATAAAACTGTGGAAAGCCCTCACTGTTAACAGGATGGGTAGAGAAGGAGCTAGGAAGAGTAACCGAAAGAGCCGTTCAGGGGGTAAGGAGAGTACCAGGATAACGGGCTCACAGAGGACCTGGGAGAGGAGACTAAGCAACTCTGGGTAGCCAGGGGCAAGAGCTACCATTCATTCATTCATTCATTGCCTGCTTTGCGCTGATGTGTCGATTCAGTACATCTCCACAGCAGTGATCATCATCCCAAAAGCTTTCCTGAGGTCAAAGGAGAGTGAAATTAAAAAAAAGAAAAAAAGAAGGGATGGAAGCTAGGTGGCAAGGAAGGAGCAGATGAGAAGTACAGTAGTGTCACATGACAAGTGTTCATTTCTGCAATCAAGGCCACCCTTCAGAGCATGGGTGACCAGGGACACCTTTGTAGTTGAGCAGGAAATGTGCTCGCAGTTTAAAATATACTGTGTGAGGGTGTTCATTTTTTAGGCCCAATAAGCTTAATTTATACTTAAAATGTTGGCATAAAATACTACATGATTAAATACGCCATATTTAGGTGGTATAGCATCTTAACCTGGGCTCTTCCGTTTTTCGTCCTGATATGTAAAATTTACTAGTCTTTACCAGTAGCATGAAAACAGAGCATTACTTGCGTTGGTTGGACAGGGAATAGAAATTTGTTTAGGTCAGAAATTATAGTAGTGGTTATTTTCTAGAAGTGAAACTTCTCGCTTGACAGCTCAAAGCTTTCACACTGGCTCTCCTTTGACCTAGGGTACAAGGCCATCTGTCCAACCTGTTTTGCAGGAGTCAGTGGTGGAGGACCCGTTCAAAAACTCTTGTTAGTGCCGTAAAGAGGAATTATTTTTTTAAGTATGTTAAAGTGTTTTTGTAAGGTGTAAAGGCCTTTGAAGGGGTGATGTGGTTCTCCAGGGTGGTGCCCAGCATACTAGTGTGTAGTTTCCAGCTATGGAAAGCAAGTTAACTACTGATCATTTTAAAATACCAAAGCTTATAGGCTGTTTTATGAATTAGAATGGATTCAAGACTCTCCCCAACAAGAACACCAACCACCTATTGGCATTTCAGCGTGCTTTCTCTGTAGGGAGAGAAAGAGCTCAAGTTACAGCCTATCCGTGTCATACATGCGAATGTCAAATGGCATGTGTATCATAGCAGGACAGAAATATTTCAGTGTCACAGATGTACAGGAAATAGCACAGGCTTCTCAGTCGGGTAAACCTAGGTTCACATCCATTGCTGCGATTTAGAATCTGAGTAATGTTAAGTAGCAAACTCACTTCACATCTCACTGTCCTTTCCAAAATGAGGATAGCTACCTGCCTCGTGAGTAGTGAGCATTTAGCACATGGTACCTGTACATGGTAGAAATTAAAACCCCAAACTAAGGCCCTTGGCCATCTGAAAGTTAGCACTCCCTGGAAAAGGTGGTGGTACAAATAGAAGCTGGACCAGGCTCCCAGTCTGGATAGATGCAGGTGTTCAAAATATTTGATGTTTATTACGCTTTGAGTAAACAGCAGTGTGAAATGCCTTAGCTCTTAAATGCTTTGGAACTTTGGTTATCTTATTTAAGAATCTGGTTTGGGAGGAATTAGTTTTTAATGATAATTAATTTATAAATAATTACAAAACTAGTACTTTGTGATTCAGACAATACAGACATAGAAAATGTGTTACTCCCTTGCTTTTCCATTCATGTTTTCCTTTTGGTTTTTATTGGTTTGTTGAGTGATGGGTTGATTAGTTTGGGTTTTGGTTTTTAAATTCAAAATGTTACTTTTTTTTTTTTAAGATTTTAAAAATTTACTTTCAGAGAGAGGGAAAGGGAGGGAGAAAGAGAGGATGAGAAACATCAGTGTGCAAGAGATACATTGATCCGCTGCCTCTTACGTGCCCCCAGCTGGGAACCTGGCCTGCAACCCAGGCATTTGCCCCAACCAGGAACCAAATCAGCGACCTTTCGGTTTGCAGGCCTGGCACTCAAACTAGTGAGCCACACCAGCCAGGGCCAAAATGTTACTATTTTTAAATGATTGTTTGCATTGTCCAAAGGGGAAAATTCCTATGACCGGTAGTCAACCTACTGACAAAGACTGCTCCTGAACTCAACCAGGCCTCTGTTCTTTAAAGTAACTCAATATAAAACCAGATTTTAACTGGCTTGTGTGTGAAAGGCCCTAATAAGAGAGCCTGCTACTTTTTCTTATTTTTGTACAGAAAAAAAAAAAACCATTGTATTCTTTTTCATTAAGCATTTTTTTAAATTGTTGGCACTATTACAGATGTCCCCCATTTTCCCCACCTTTGCTCACCTCCACCCAGCCTTCCCTCTTCACCCCAGAGCCTGCTACTTCAAGGGAATGCCACAGCCCATGGTATATGTGAAAGCTTTCCTAGTGAGGGAGGCCTGGAGCCTGGTCACAGCTTGACTTTCCTACTCCATTTCCATGAAGAACGTTTGATTGCATGATCATAGAAAGTGAGGTTTACTAGTACTTTCTTGTTTAGGTCTTGAAAGTCTAATTACAGGCCCAAGGGAATAAGTTCGCCTATTGTAGGATTGTTGTGATTACCATCAGATTCCTGGGAAAAGACATTAAAAGGAAAAATTTGAGTTTCAGAGAAAACAGTTTTAATGCACTATGGGTGGTGTAGAAACTAATTTTTCCTCCCACCTTTTAAAATTATTCAGGCCTGGCTGATACAGTTAACGGAGACAGATTAACAGGAGAAAATGTCCAAAATGTATTACAATGTCCATGTGGGATGTCGTAAGAATAGAGACCCAAGAATGCACTGAGCCAGTTGTGGTTTCTCCATTCTGGACTACGGAGAAGGGGGGACAGGGGTCTGGGACTTCAAAGAGAAAGCTAGCAGTCCACCAGTAGAAAGAGCAAAGGTGTGATAAAGAAATTCTTGCCGGGCCCCCCAGAAACTGGGATACAGAAAGAAGTTCAACAAATGGGCTTTGGTGGATTTCTCCCTGTCTGCCACATTCAGTTTGTGTTACGCTGCTAAAGCGATGCTCTTCCTTTAAGCAGGTCTTACGCCCACTGCCTCAGCCACCCTGTCCGGCTGCCCCCACCAACTTCTTGAGTAGTCCAGCAGCTAACGGGTGACAGCTGGCAGAACCGGGACTTTTTGGACCTGCACCAGCACTGTGGCCCAGGATCTGGTGGGATTAACCCATGCCCCACTAGTTGTAAAATGTTATATTTTGAGTGTTCATCCCTGTCTGTGTGAACAATAGCTGAATGGCATAGCAGTAGTAAATGCAAAAGCCTGCATTTGGCAGATTTATTTCTAATATTGAACACAGGAGTGTGATGTATGATTTAAATGGTCAAATGCGAAACTGCTGGGAATGCCACATCTCAGGGAAAACTTCACAAGCTTGCTTCACTCTCTTTCTTAATGCTTCTCTTTTATCCTGCCTTCCTTTTCTCTTTCTCATGTGCACAAATTTTCTTTCATTGCAGCCTGAGAGGATACTGCCCCATTTTGTTTGTCCTTTTCTGTCTTTGAACCTTGAAGTGGGTACTTAAGTCATTTACTGTCATTGTCGACAGAAGGCTGTCAGTGACAGGATCAGTGTCAGTGTTTTAACATTGAGATCTGTTTACAGTTGACCCTTGAACAATGCAGGGCTTAGGGGCACCAACCTGTCTCTCATAACGTAAGTCGACCCTCTGCATTTGTGGATTCTCTACCACCTATCGAAAATACAGTGTTGTCCTCTAAAAGGAAGTAAAACGTAATTCTACCCTGTGATTTACTGGGTCTACCCGCTGTTTTATTGACCTTTCATTAGTCTCCCAGAGACAACAATATTTGAGTTCTGATTGTTTTAGGGGGAATAATTGTTTCTTACGTTTGGGATTAAGCAGCGTAATGGAAAAATTTAGAACATGGGCTCTGAGCTCACATGTGTTTGAGTTTCAGCTCAAATCTATGTGACATTAGATATGTCCCTCAGACTAGCAACCCTAAGTTTCATCATGGGTAAAGTAGGGATGATAATACAAGTTGATTACCTCTTAAATGTGATAAAAGCATTAAGTGCTTAAAGCAAAGTATTCAATAGATGTTAACCAGACAAAATGACAAAATAAGCAACCTAATTTTCTGACCCTGGCAGATAAGGTGCTTGAATTTGTGGCGTCTGAATTGCTGAATTGTGCCAGGTGACTTTGGGAAAGTCACTTGATCCTTCTGAGTTTCAGCAAAAGAAAGTGCATACTTCCTGGGCTTCAAGAGATAACACAAACGCACCTATAGCACTATTTGCTCAACAAATAATTACTGAGTACTTTATGGCCAACGATGGCCAAAATGAACAATCTGATGTTCATGGGGCTTATACAGAGTAGATTTCCAATCAGGAAAAGCAAAGAAATGCCACACATTCAAGTTACAAAATCTTATAAGAGCAGGTTTTGTTCTTCACAAAATTAATGAAACATTCTAGTGACAACAGCTATTGTGATTATGTCACTAATACAAAACAAGTGGCAGGAGTTGGTGACTGTCTACTGAAGGATGTATAGGTGACTGAGTATGAATTTAAAGCCACCTTTTTGGAGCCACAGGCCTGAGCTGTGCCTGAATTGACCATGTTTGCCAATGGTCACCCGTTCTGCTAACACCTGTGGAAACATGTTAAAGGAAATCTGGATTGCATCTGTAGGGATCTGGAGCCCTGGGTGGTAAGACTGGCTCCGGAGCACAGGTGGTAATCTTTAATCTCTCCTGTTGAAGGTCCTGCCTGGAAGAGGTATGGGAAGTGAACAGATGGTGTTACGCAAAGCCTCAAATAAGAGAGTTTGTTTTTCTGCACCGTGTTTTATAGTATCAATATTTCAAAGTTCTAAAGGGGCGCCTGGGAAGCTGTTAGTTTAACAGATGAGAGAAACCACCTTTGGAGAGTAAAAGGGGGGAGGATAGAGAAAGTCGGGATAGGGTGGGAAAGCCTTCAGACCACGGTGTTCTCGCACCGAGGAAAGGAAGACTTGAGTCGAAAAAGCCTCAGATTGCAGTACAGCTCTGAGAAAGCTGCCAGGCCTGTAGAGTGTCCCCAAGCCAAAGTCGCCCAAGGGCAATTCTGTGCAGGGCAGGGAATGGGCTAGCACTACCCTTGCCAGGCTGTCCGTGGCTGGGGGTGGTGTTCCTCTGGGGTGGAGTGCTTGGCCTCAGCGCAAAGACCCGTGGAACCGAAGGGGCAACAGCTGGGGCTGTCAGTCACCTGGGCTTCCCATAGCTGGTTGTCTTACAGGAGATTTGAACAGTATACTTCATGGGCTTGGCAGACCCTAAATACATCCTTTTTGGTGGGGGTTGGGGGGATGTCGCATATGAAGGTAGGCTCTAAGAGTCCTAAAGGCATGTCCTAACTGGTGTGGCTCAGTGGGCTGGTTATCACCCACAAACTGAAAGGTCACCAGTTTGAGTCCCAGTAAGGGCACGTGCCCAGGTTTTAGACCAGGTCCCTGGTTGGGGGTGTGCAGGAGGAAGCCGGTTGATGTTTCTCTGGCACATGGATGTTCCCTCTCTCTTAAAAATAAATAAATACAATCTTTTTTTTAAAAAAAGGAAGAATCCTATAGGAAAAAGGACCCACATGTAGATCATTGTTAGACATTGATCACCTATATGCCAGGCACTGAAGGGGCCTGATAAAGGGTCCCTGCCTTCAAGCACTTTATAGTCTGCTGGGCAGACAGGTAGGAGGGTGGCATGTGTCCTGTAGACAGGGTGGTCATCAGATTTCTCTCTGGGGAGCAGGTTACCTGGGCCTTGCAGGCCGAGAAATAGGTACAGAGGTCCTGAGGTAAGAAAGGTTAGCCTGTTCTAGCAATGGAAAGGGACCGCATGCTGGAGTGAAGGGAACATTCCAGGGACGGGGTGGCCTAGCGTGAGGTTTAGAGTAGAGCAGGAGCCAGATGAGACAAAGCTTTGTCAGCTACAGTGAGGCTTTCAGACTTGGTTCTAAATGCAATGGGAAGAATGGAAGCTGTCCTGAGCAGGGGAGTGATGGAATGCACAGAGTGCATTTTGTCGAGAGCACTCTTCCTGTGGTGTTGGAGGATCATTTGAAGTGTGGGCATGGGAGATGGATTAATAGAGACTATAAGGGCAATCCAGGTGAAAGATATCAGACTTGGATGAGTCAGTAGAGAAGTGGACTGATTTAAGAGATACTAGAAAGGTACAATCAGCTGGACCTGCTGATGGCCTCTCAGGTTTGTGGCTTACTCAGCTGGTTAGATAGCGGTGCCATATACTGAGATGGGAGAAGGAACCGACTGGGAGTAAGAACTCACTTTGGAAGGCCCATCAGCCAACTGGCAATGTCTATTAACATATGCACATCCCAGTGCATATATGATTCTGGGGGAGAGGTTGGGCTGGAGACAAATTCTGGAGTTGCCAACATGTTGAAGGTATTTAAAGCTATAGGATTGGGTGAGATCACTTAGAAAAGAGAAGGAGGTCCGGACCTAATCCCTGAGTAACCCCAGAGTTCAGAAGTTAAATGGGGGCGGGGGAGAACCTGGGAGGAGGAGACCCAGATTCCCAGAGTAGAGAGTACTTCAGGGAGGGGACACACTGCGAAATGATGGGGGCCAGTAAGACAAAGCTAGAGAAATCTCAACAGCAATGTGGGCATGTTGGTGACCATTTTAAAGTGAGTGATGACGACAAAGCCAAATTTGTGGGTTCAAGAAGGAATGGGGGATGGGGAAGTAGTAACAGGATGTGTAGACCTCCTGTTTCAAGAGTTTTATTTTGAAAGGGAACTGAGAGATGGATTAATCACTGGAGGAGGATGTGGAGTCCCAGACCTATTAAATTTTCATTTACTTGATTTATTTGTTTAAAGATAGAAGTTGTAAAAAAAGAACATTGGGAGTAATAGTCTTCATTACTAACAAACTGCCCCTGCCCACTGCGTAAGGAGGGCCCAGGGCAGCAGGGGCCCCAGCCGACTTAGGCGGGTCAGAGGAGTGGGACTCTAAGGGACAGGTTCCTGTCAGCAGATGGAGCCCTCGGAAGTTGGTCCTGAGCAGTGTCAGCTTTCCCTGACTTAGCTCTGAGGGAATGAATCCAAAGTTCCTCTAAGAATGCTGAGTGACAAGCCAACAGGGCCCGCCTCTGAGGAGTACAATAAAAGAACTGTAACTGTCCAGGAAGAGGCCTGCTCCCACCTCAGCAAATGAGCAGCTGCTACAGGGAGCACAGGGCAGTGCTCGGGCCTCAGGAACACTAAGACTCACACTGAACCCAGTAACAAGGGCTTTCCTGGGACCCAGCAGTACCCCACACTGTCACTCGTGGCTTCCTGGCTGTGGGGCGGAGGGCGCCCCTGCGGATCAGCAACACAGAAAGTCGCGAGCCAAAATCATCTCCTGTCATTTTTCTCTGTAAGGGTTGCCCGACCCCTGACTGGCAAGGTGGTGATCTGGGGAACAACCGTCTTGCCAGAATTTTGGACTCCAAGCAAAGGCCAGGACTCACCTGGTGAAGATCAGGGGAATTGCGCTGTCAGAGATTCAATAACTTCACCAAGAAGGCTTTAACCTGGCATCTGAGAGGGTGGGAAGATGTCTTACGGGAAACTGTAACCTTTGGTATTCGTAAGAAAATGTGCATGACACAGCCTTGGAGCAATCGGAGATCCCTGAATTTGCATGGTAACATGGGAAAAGGTAAGCAATAATATACGGCAAGTCCTCTCTTGCCCATGCCATGGATAGGTTCTGCTACTTTAACAAAATAAACAACAGTTAAGTTCGCAGGATATCTCATCAACATTATAGTGAAACAGTGTTGTTTGAGGACCTGCTGCATCTGAATCCAAGTTAGGACAGGTCAGTATTAAAGGGAATGCGAGATGGTAACACCTGAAAGAAATCAGTATTTCCCAGATACCCTGAAACAAGGGGCTTGGGACTAAGTGCTCTGATATAAGGGATGGTATATGAGTAATATATGTACAAAAGTTACAAAAGTACCAGGAAGCCAGAAACCTGGTTGAAAAAGCATGATGGAGAAAGAGTAGAAAAGGGAGAAGCAGGAGTGATTTTTACCTGGGGGCAGTCTAAAACTTAAAAGACCTCACGTTATTATCAGCATCTGTAGGCCATAGTTTCCTAACCCACTTCCCAAAAGAGGCAAGATGTAGTAACAATAAAAATGTATTTCAGCCCGGTAGCTGTAGGGTGGTGTAGCTCAGTGGATTGAGTCCTGGCCTGTGCACCGAAAGATCAGTTCGATTCCCTGTCAGAGCACATGCCTGGGTTGCTGGCCAGGTCCCCAGTTGGGGGTGTGCGAGAGGCACCTGATCGATTTTTCTCCCACACGTTGATATTACTCCTCCCTTCTCCCTCCTTTCCCCTCTCTTAAAAATAAAATATTTTAAAAATGTATTTCAGTTCTCTGAGCCTTTACTAGAATGTTCACTTTGCTAAGAGTATATATGGTAAGTTTTCAACATGTTGACAATTTCACCTCTCTTAGAAGATGAATGAAAAATGAGGGTCAACTATCTAGGCAGACTTTTCACCAAGAATGAAAAATGTATCATTTAGAGTTCACAATGTCATGAAGAAAAAGTATTGAGACTAACAGTGAAAAAGTGGTGTGAAAACTCAAAAAAAGAGCAAAAACTGTGCCCAGATTCCAGCAGGAGAGCTTGGGGCCGCAGGGAGCTCCCTCTGGGACCGGATGGAGCCCAGCTCGAGAAGTCTTCCTTTAATGAGATGTAATACAAAACATTTAGCAAACTCTAGGTAGGATTTCATAACCAGAGACACTGGGGGAAGAGAGATGAAACCCTAAAAAAGGCAGTTCTGTTACATAATCACATGATTGACATGAGAAAGAAGGTACCTCAGAGGCCCCGTGACATGATGGAGCTCTAGTGTATGTGAGGTGCCAGCAGGGCGCCTGAAATAGCACCAGCTAGGGGAACCGGCGGGAAGGCCGAAGCCGGTCCACTGAGGCATTCCAGCTAGGCCTAGTCAGGACTTACAGAGGCTGGGTTTGGAGAGCAAGGGTTAAGGGAGGAGAGTGATTCACGACAAGAGCCGACAAGAAATAGAACACTGCCGGGAGGGATTGGTAAAGGAAGACCCCAGAAATGGAGACAGCCCAGAAACCATGGCTTGGTCAGCACCTGTTTCTCTGGTCTGGAACTAGGCATTTCTTTTCGAATCTGCTGGTCAAGCACAGACCTGAACTCTAAGGCTGCCCTGGTGTGTCAGGCTCGCACCCAACACTGAAGAGCTCTACTCTGAGCGCACTGAGCTGTGTTCAAGGTGTAGTTCCACGTGCGTTACAAGGTTATGTGCGCCACTGGCTAAGGCTGTGGGACATTAGGATCCTCAAGGGGGCTCACAGCCTGAAAATTCCTTTTCACCTCCCGAAGCTGTAACCTAATTTATAGGACAGACAGGCAAGGTTTCCTGTGGAATGGGCCTTTACAATGTTATGCTGTTCTAATGATTAAATCTACAGCGATTCTCAATTCTTCGCATTAGAAAAATACAGATGCTCAGTCCCCACCCAGCCAGACCAATTAAATCAGGATTTCTGGGACAGGGCCCAGGCATGGTTTTTTTTTTTCTTTTTTTCTTTTTTTTTTCTGTTTTGTTTTAAGCTAAGTTGCTGTGATAGGCAGCCAGGGTAGAGAGCTTCTACTGTTTAAACATTAGAAAAGTAGTGTACTTTTTAAAAGGTTCCATTTCATGTGCTACCTATTTCTTTTCAAATTAAAAAAAAAAACCTTTCCATTTATTCTCCATCAAAAATAATGTGTGCAAAATTAGAAAGGATGAAACAAACATGGTTTTTAGAGAACACTCTGTAAAGGTAGCTGTACAAAGTGTATTTATGCCTCAAGTCCCCAAAAGCTTATTTTCAGGGTAGATATAACTGAATAGCCCTAAGTTCTTACAGCTTACGAGACATGAGAGTGACCGAAGGACGGGAACCAAGGGAATACCAACCAGTTGTGGGCAGTACAAGCAGTTAGTTTGAGTCTGTTTCCTGGAAAAATTATAGAATGCCTAATTAAACAATTTGTGAGCTTTCAGAAAGGAATCTGGAAGGAAGAGTAGACCGTTGCTGTTTCGGTAGACTGGCGGGGCTGGGGCTGGGGGTCATCCTTGCC
Source organism: Mormoops blainvillei (assembly GCA_004026545.1). NCBI lineage: Eukaryota > Metazoa > Chordata > Mammalia > Chiroptera > Mormoopidae > Mormoops > Mormoops blainvillei. The sequence continues at coordinate 11,301 of PVJD01003974.1, read as the reverse complement.
TCTATCAAGATCACACAGCATATCCTCACACTCTGTGATGGGGAAATGTAAATGCAGTTACTACTCAGTTTATGAGTTTATGTCCACAGCGACATCTAGTCCTCTTTCTAGTTCTGAGATTCTCTGGAAGCCGTAGTTGCAAACGTCTCAACTATAGAAGTGAATTTTAATGTAACGAATATTGTCCAGAGTGATATTATACCCCAGCCTAGGAATACATACATACGTGTATGGGCGGGAGGGGAGGGATGGGACTAGCCCAACACAGATTCTTCCACGCTACCCATTTCCAAAGCCTCTCCCTTCTCCCCAAACACTGTAAAACAATATATAACAGACTTGGCTTTGGCTTATTGATCTCTTAGTCCAAACTCAGCTGTTGATTTTCAGCTTTAACTTTGGTGACTCACTTGTGCTCAGCTCTTCTCCAGAAAGCAGAGAATCATTTTTGCAAGAGCTGAACTGGGTTTTGTTCCCCTGTCCAAGGCCCAGGCTGTGGCCACACAGGGCACACCCATGTTCTCTGTCTCTGCACGAGCTCACCAGCTCCTAATTAACCAGACAGACTCTAAGTGCTTTCTGGAGACATACCTGAAGACTACATTTGAAGAGGTTAGCTTCCCAAAGAATCCCCTATGGATTTGGGATAAAAAAAAAAAAAAATCCCTTTTTTATCCCTTACTCAGCCTAGTCTTTCAACCATGAATTTTCTAGAATATTTTTGGAGAAAAACCAGATTTACCAAAAAACTGCTGGGGCCTTTACAAATGTCTTTACCCCAAATATAGACAAAGTTAAATATATTCTTTGCATGTAAATCATTAGAGTAAGAAGGTAAAATGGGGTCAAGAAGGTGTATTTGTTGGAGTATTGGTTTCAACCTCATCCAACAGAGACCTACAGCTGAAACACTTGAGGTTTCTCTTTCCCACCTAAGAGTCTGAAGGTCTGCCTCCTAAGACCAGTGCAGTGTCCGCATGGCGTCAGGGCCCCAGGCTCTGCTTGTCTTACTGCTTCATCATCCCTAGGGGATGGTCCTCACCTGCATGGTCCAGTTGGCTCACTGCGGCCACATGCAGGCAGGAGAGGGGCGAGGCGTGCCCTCTCCCCAGAAGCTGCACCCAGTGCTTAGACACGTGCACGCGCACGCACACACCAGCCACAAGGAGAGCTGGGAAATGTCTTTATTTTGGTCATCCAGTAAAAATAGATTCCATTAAGAAAGGAGAACAGACAAAGGGAAAAACAAGTAGTCTCTCCAGCACACTCCGGCAAGATAAAGCATTTCAGAAGGGAAAGTGGGCAGGTCAGGGAGAAAGGAAGAGTTATCTCATTCAATGACATCTGGCAAAAGGTATCTAAGTCATCATCAAAGGCTTGTGTCCTCCCTGGTTCTCCTTTAGAGGGCATCTGTCGGGCTGGAGGGAACAGGCTGTGACCACCCCAGCTGGCCACTCCTCCAGGGGACGCTGGGCCCTGGTGTGTGAGGCGGCCTTGAGGTCAGCAGTTCCTGACCAAGCCCCAGTCAGAGCCGGCCCACAGCCTCGTCAGGAAATTGCAAAAACCGCACACAGGATTCTGGGCTGGAAGAAATGGTCAGAACCTTGAGAAGATTCTCGCAGCAGCTAAGCTAATTAAAAGGATAAACCTGCGTTCCATATGCGACTCATCGATATGCACACATTCTGCTTTCTTGTCATTACATGCCTCACTTGTCACCAAAGCATTTTCAATCAATTCCTGGGTGTTTTGCTTATACCTTTAGATTTTAGCACATTCTTTCTTACCGCTCCTCTCTTTTATTCCTCCAGCTGCTTAAAACAATTTCGTCAACCATTTGAACAAACCCATGTACACTCCCCTCCCCCTGCTTTTCTTTTTTAAACAAAGAGAATGCTGCTTTCTGTTGCCAAAAAAAAAAAAAAAAAAAAAAGCCGGAGACGATTCTGTCCTGCAGGTCCACACGGCAGATCTAAAATCGCACATTCTTCCTACCTGTGTGGAGCTTAATTAGTTCAAGTGGGAGGTCTGTGCCAAGGAATGGCACCATATCACAGTCGCTATCTGCAGAGCAGAGTTTTCCCCTTAATAACGCAATTGCAAACTGAATGCTGCTTGCAGTTTTGCTACTGACAGTGTGTATTATTAGACAATAGCTTCTAGTCCTTCCCAGGTCGTTAGTGTTACCCATGACAGACAGACTCTGCCAATAAGGGGAAGACCCTCTTTGATGTGTTTTCCTATGATCTACAAAGCATTTCACATGTGTCATCCCATGCCAACCTCACACCCTAGAAGTAAATAAATAATATTACCCCCAGTTTGGTGATAAAAAACTGAGGCTAGGAAGGGTTAAGTGACCGAGAATGAACTAGAACTGGGTCCAATCTTGTCGCATTGCTAATGTAAGATGTTAAAGAACTGTCTACAGTTAAAAGAGAATGAACATCTATTTTTAACGATGTGCTAAATGTTCTTCTTGCCACAGTCCAAGATTGTCCTAAACTTTGATTTGATAGAATTATTTCTCATAATCCTCTAAGTCAGGCTTTGAAATTCTTGTCTGCCTCTGGGGTTTTTGCTCTGAGGTAAGGATGGCAAGTGCGGATCCTTATATAATCTCTAGGTTTTATGTTTTAGTTCTCCACCTGAAAATTTGTAATACCCCTTTGACTCTACCACTGGAAAGGAAAATAGTCTCTTGTTTCTGCTATTTAAATATTAGGTACTAAAGATTAAGGGAACTATATATAAATATTGCTTACTGAGAAGCCTTCTGAATATTTTATTTCTAATGGAAATGCTGAGTGTTTTAAAGCAACATTATCCATCACAAAACAATTTGAAAAGGAAAAAAAAAAATCCCACAAGAGTAACAAGGGCTGCTTTTTTGTAGGGAGAAGCTAGTTTTCACAAAAAGTAGTATTCAATCTATAAGACTGCTAGAAAATGGATTCTATATTAAAAATTGCTAAGAGCCCAGCCATTGTTTTAAAGATGCTTTAGGCCCTGGCTGGTGTGGCTTAGTTGATTCAGTGCTGGCCTGCGCACCAAAAGGTCGTGGGTTTGACTCCCAGTCAGGGTACATGCCGGGGTTGAGGGCCAGGTCCCCAGTTGGGGGCGTGTGAGAGGTAACCGATCAATGTATCTCTCGCACATTGATGTTTCTCTCCCTCCCACCCTCCTCTCTCTAAAAGTGAATAAATAAAATCTTTTTTTTTAATTCCTTAAAACAATAAATAAAGGTGCTTTTGGATGGGAGTAAATGTTCAGTATTTTTAACATGTATTATCATGTATCTGGATAAGCTTTTTTTAAAGAAGAATCACAAGTTTTATAAAATCTAAGAAACTCTGAACCTGTGTCATTTATAATGTAAAATTAATGCATTTGAAATTCAGTGGCTGACTCATAGCTCCCACATTCATATTCAGTTCTCTTTAGCTCATTTGGTTTTCTTTAAAAATTAGTGATATCAGCTAAATGGGACTATTTGCCACTCCTACTCATAAAGAAAAGTGCTTTTGTGAACATGTCAGCTCCGTTCCATCATTACATGCCATCACCGAGTGCGACAGAAGCAGGCTGGCTGTTTGTACTTCATCACCGATATTAGTACAGGTTCAGAAACAAAATTCAAGTAAGACGACCGTGAAACTTCCACCTGTTTATTTTATAAGCATAAGCCACCTTTATAATACCAAGAAATTTATATCTAGACTGGATCTTTGAAGTCATTTAATTTAAGCCTCTTTATTTTGGACATAGGGAAACTGAGGCACAGAGAGGTTCAGCAACTTGGCCAAAGTCACACAGCTTGCTCCTGAGCCCAGAATCCAGGTCTGTGAGATTTCCAAGCCTCTGTTCCTTCCGCTATGGATGCATTGCTTCACAGAGGGATGATTTGCCCCAAATTATTTGGCCACCCCCTTTCAACTACCTGCATTGGTGCCACTCAACAGGGCCTTCCAGTGGGTCATGCTAATGAGGAGACAATTTCACAAACATTCTGTAAGAGCCCTCCACATATGTAAAGCCAGTGACCATAACTCTCCCTCAATCTGCTCAGCTCTACTGTTTGCGATCAAGTTAGGTTTCTCCAGACTAAGCAATTCCATCACTCCCCCCTGGGAGGTGCTTTCTACTTACACTCTCCTGGACACATTCCACTGACGCTTTCCAGTTTTCAGTTACCCCTTTTACTAAAAGAGGACCCACCCCAAATGGGACTCCTCCAGTTTGTTCCTCATTCCTGTATTCCAGGGTCCATTGATCCCACTGCTGTCCTTCCTGTCTCCTGGCCGTAAAAATTCAGTCACTTTTCTTCCCCTCCTTCTGCCCAACCCCCAGCCTCCAAGCACTTCCTCTCACAGCTCACCCTCTTCCTACTTCCACTACTCAGTATTTTTCACCTTGACCATGGAAATAGTCCCTTAGCTGGTTTCCTTGTCTTGTGTCTCTCCAGAAATGCTTTCTGAACTTCCAATAGCTATGCAAAGTCTGTTTGCTTTTGGTTTGTCTCTCTCCACTCCCTGGATAAAGAAGCCACCAGTCCTGGGTCCTGGTTCAGGTGGGCCTCTCTGCCAGCTCTGTGACTTTAGGTATGCAATTTATACCTTTGGCCTCCGTTTTTCCACTTATAAAATGATGTTGAACAAGACAATCTCTAAAAACTACCTCTAATTCTAAGGTGCCATGCATCTCCCCATTGCAATCTGCCCAACAGGCCGCTTACAAAGAAATCTTCCCAAAACACTGATCTTCTTTTTCCTGCAAAATCCTTCAGCTGCCCCCTACCTTCACACAAATCCCAGCCTCCTTAGCCTGGCGCTCAGGACCCACTACACGTTGGTACTAAATACTCCTACCAGATCGTTCCATCATCTTTCCAAGCCCACACTCAAGCTAAACTCTTTGTTTTTGCAGCACCAAAAGCTTTTACTTTGTGCTGTAGTGGAATACATGCCATGTTTTCATAAGCTTCTTGAAAGTGAGGACTACACTTCCATCATCCTTGTCTCCCACACAGCATCCAGCACTTAGGAGGCACTCAATAAGTAAGTGTTGAATAAATGTATTCGCCCAGAACTGCATAGAAGTTTTTTGGTCATCACATCATATTCTTGACTCATAATGGGCTGCCAGCCAAATAAAACCCTTAAGCCTTTTGTCTGTTCGTTTGTTTGTTTGTTTAGAGAGAGAGGAAGGGAGGGAGAAAGAGAGGGAGAGAAATATCAGTGTGCAAGAGATACATTAGTTGCCTGTCCCATACCCCTAACTGGGGACCTGGCCTGCAACCCAGGCATATGCCCTGACTGGGAATCGAACCAGCAACCTTTCAGTTCACAGGCTGGCACTCAATCCACTCATTAGCTAGGGCCTTTAAAAAATACAATCTTTAGTTAAGCTACTTCATTCTTTCCCTTAGCCTACTTTGAACTGATATTTGGAACTTCATCTGCATGCATTTTTCTGGACTATACAGATCTTTTGATTCTTGATTCTCTTATCTAGTCTACTGGCTGCACTGTGCTCCGCAGGTATGATGTATATATTGACTGTTTCATTAAAGTTGATATAAATGTTGAACAGGAGAAAGACCAGTAGCTTGTCAGACTGGCAGGCACCTCATTCTCTAGCTTTCTAATGACTTCTTATCTAGTTGTCTCTGGATACGTTATTTAAACACATATTACTAGCTGCTCATTTTGTCATAATTCATTGTGTATATAGACAATGTAGACAATACAATATTGTATAGACAATATTCATTCATGCAACTCATTTACTGAGAACCAGTCATGTACAAGGCAACACTAGGTTTTGTGTAATATAAAGCAATTATTACAATTTGGCCCCTCTCCTCTTTGAGCTACAAAGAGCCAATAAGACTCATACAGAGATCAGTGTAGTCCAAGGTACAATAGAGGCCAAACACAGGAGGTAAGTCAAAGGGCTTTACAGATCCCAAGAACGACAAAGCACACTTCTGGCTGGGTGAAACCTTACAGAATGAGTAGGTTTGTCATAAGTGAAGACGAGAGGATTCAGGTACAGGCTAAGCTGCTGTAACAAAGAGAGTCCAACATACAGAGGCTTTATCACAGTGGCAGTTCATTTCTCTCTCAACAGTTAAGGTAGGCACGTTGTCCAAGCTGTTGTTAGACCTCAATACAAGGCTTCCAGTTACATGTTCAAGGTGACTGTTCCTGTCCTCACCGTACTCAGCCAGAAGGAAGGAACATAAAGACTGAGATGTACATTCAGTCATTTTAAGGACATCCCCAGGAAGTTGCTTAAATTGTTTCTATTTATAACACATTGGCCTGTAGTTAGTCACAAGGCTATACCCAGGTGAAAGGGAGTCTGGGAAATGTAGTCTTTCACTGGTAATCCTATGCGCAGCTAAAACTATTACTTTGAGGAAGGAGAAAACTGATATTGAGAAGACAATTAACAGTGTACCGTAAAGAGAAAAAGAATTCCATGTGAGAAGAAAAACTGGGAAAGGGAAATGATCGATTAATTATATCTCAACAAAGTGGAAGTTATCAGGAACATAGATTTGGATTCAGCAGAAAAGAAAGATTAGAATTCTTGAAGAAGGAATGGGCTGCCTTGAGAGTTAAAATCCTCTATCTCTGCAAATGGTTTTTAAAATGGTAAGAATTTGCACTCAGAGGAAGGGTGGATAAGAGGTCAACCTTTAAGACTCTTAGCTGTGTGATCATAGGTGAAGTGCAGAGGAGATGAGACAGGCAGAATATAAACTATCAAGAGACTATCAGGAGGCTCTAGCCCCAGTGTGAGGCAGAAAGGGTGAAAACAGTAAGAATGGACTGGAAGGAAGAGATGTAAGAGAGAGTGAACAGAGCTTGGTTATCCATGTGTGCGTGCCTGGGTGGATGCGTGCCCTGTGCCCCTGGGGGCGAAACACTGCCTATTTATGTCTCAGGAGGTACCTGGGGCAGGGAAAGGCAGATCCCAGGAGCACAGTAGCTTGGCCCACCTAGAGAGTCAGAAAGGTGGGCTCCAGGAGGCCTTCGCTTTGCTGTGGTCAGGTGTGGGCATTATTATATCTTCCCAAGCCCAGGAGATAGAACCCAGTATTTCTGCACAAAACAACAAATATCATGGTAGGCTCTGCTCCTGAGAAGGCATGTTGTTCATGAATAAGTGTTTTCTCGCTCGGTTCCGATTTTCACTTCTATTTAAATTTAGTAAAAGAATTACCAAATTTTAAAATATTGTGACTGCTTTACCCTGTCCCCCTTCAGTTCGCAAAAGGTATTTAATCTGTTTGTTTTGAAAATGCAACTGTTCTCTGGATTTACATGTGCTCTGATAGCAAATGTTTTGTGTCACAATAAAAATTATTCCCTTTGGTGGATGCCATTGCTACTTCGTGTTCTGCCCAAGAACAGTATTTCATATCTGTTAAATCATAGCATTGCCCCCCAGTAAGAGTCCATGGGTGGCCAGTTTGTGTTCCAAACCAAGTGGTCAAAGTTTATAACTTCCAATGGCTGTTAGGGCCACGTCTCAAGGGTCAGAGCTGTAGAGGAATGTTCTTCTCAAGTAGCCCCTGCAGATCCCTGAAAGAAGGGAGGGAGGCATAAAGGGAAAGCGTTTCTAGCACAGGTCCCTCTCTCCCCTGTGTATCTGACGCCCTTCTGTTTGGAAAATGAAAACATCCGCAATGTTGGCACAATCATGGGAGCTTCCTTGTAGAGAGCACTTGCTTTGTGTCACGCTCGGGCCTGAGGTCCTGCGTGCATTAGCTCATTTACCCCTTGCAGGGGTCCTATGAGGCAGGTTTCCTCAAAGCTCTCATTTTATAGACAAGGGAACTGAGCTCAGAGAGGTTAAGTGACTGGTGCAAAGTCACACAGAATTCAAAGCTCACTCTGTTGGACTCCAGCGCCCAAGCTCTTAATCACTACATTGTACTCCTCAGATGGAGCTCATACTCTGATGCTGCATAGACTGTGTCTCTGCCTCTCGGGCAAGCTAGCCAAGACAGTGGTGCCACAGCCGTTTCCAGCAGAGCCTGAAGGGAGGTGGAGGGGACAGGAGAGAATTTAGCTGGGGACACACAAGGCAGTTCCAGGCTTCAGGAGCCCCTGACTCACTCCCCTGGAAGTTAGGGGCATGGGTTTGAAAAGCGCAAGTTCTGGAGGCAGGTTGTCTGAGTTCTCCTTCTGTGACCTTGGCCAAGGTAGTAATCCTTTCTATGCCTCAGTCTCCCCATCTGTACAGTGAGCATAAGAATAGTATCTTTCTCACAAGATTGTCTTGAGGATTAAGTGAATGAATATATCTGAAATAAAGGCTACTAGTTACTCCCCACAATATCCTTTTTCTCTTTTTCAATAGTAATGACTACCAATTTTTAGCTGATCACATAGCCTTTCAAAATAAACACTATAGTTCCCAGGCTCCCTTGCAGCTATGTACAGCCATATAACTATGTCTGGCCAATGTGCTTTAAGTAGATGCTATGAGGTCACTACCTGAAAAGGTCAGCTGACATATACTCTTTGCTCCTTTTTTTCTTCTTTGTTCCTTCTTCCAGTCTCCTGCCTGGAATGTGGATATAATGTCTAGAATCTAGCTGCCATTTTGGATATAAGGATGAGGGCAACGCCCTAGGGATAGTAGAACTGTGAGCTGGAAGGTGCCTGTGTCCCTGAAGCCTTCATGAGCAAAGCCACCATACCAGTCCTTCACTACCTACTTCTATACTTTGACCTAAGAGAGAAATAAACAACTCTCTTATTTAAGCCACTGTTATTACTCATGGATGAGCTTAATCTTAATCTATAAAATGTGTAAGACTCTTGAAGTGATGTCTGGCACATAACAAGCAATTCAATGTGTTGGATAAGCATTATTATTGTTGTTATTAGTGTGTGTTAATTAATGGATTGGGTGAGGCCAAATTATAGAAGGGTTTGAAAGATCAAGAAGAAAAATTTGACCTTGATGTGAGGAGAAGTTTATACTTGTTACTTCTAAAAAAATGATTTGAGAAGAATTAAAGTAAAACGACCCATAATCACTAGGACCATCCTATAAGGATAAAAGGTAAGAGCTATGGAAAGCAGGGGAGAGAATTGCACCAGAACTCTAGGCTAAGGCTGGTTATTAAAACCATACATAAAACTTAGTCCTGAGTTGTCTGGCTGCTTCAGTTCTGAAAAAAGCAGAAGCCTTTGCAGGCTTTTGCATGGAGGTTTCCTGTTGTGCAAAGGCTTCATTAGGCAGTTGAACCTGGCACTTGTGTGCAAGACAGATTGGATGGGAAAGAAATAAGGGTTCATTAAAGAAGCCATTGCAGGAACCCAGATATGAAGTGAAGAAAATGATGGCAGTGGAATGGGAACAGGGATCAGATATGGAAGATGATTCGAAGGAATTTTAGAGGACTTGACAAGGAATACGTGCAGAGATGAAGCAAATGCGGATGTCAAAGATGACTGAAGTTTCCCATCTGAGCAATTATAGTAGTCCGGTGCCTGCTATTAAAGTGCCATGTAACAAGCAATCCCATAATCTCAGTGCCTTCCAACAATAAACATTTATTTATTGCTTATGTGTGTGCAGATTGGCTGTGATTCTTTTGGGTGACTGAACCAGACAGGCCTGGCTCCAAGCTGCCAGTTGTGTTCAGATCTATTCCAACTGTGTCCTCATTCTGGAACCAGAGGCCATTCAGGCCAATTTACCTTGGCGCAGATGGCAGAAGTGCAAGAGACTTAGCCAAGCCATGAAAACATTTTTAAAGCCCCTGGTCACATCACTTCCGGTAATGTTTCTATTGGCCAAACAAGTCACGTGGCTAAGTCCAAAGATAGTGGGGTGAGGATATATTGGCCAACTCTGTCACATGGCAGGAGGCTATAGGCTAAGCAAGAATAATCCAATCTGCCACAACAAATAAAATAAAAGTGACGTGGCAGGCATGCAAATTAGGAGTGGAGCAGAGTAGGATGGTGGATTTCTTAAAGTGAGGCACACCTGTCACATGACAGACACCTGTCCGATGCAGAGTTCTGATACTACAGTCAGGACTTCTGGGTTCCAGATCTAACTTGGGGGCATACTCATTCTTCCTGTTGTTGCTATTCCTTTGTCACACATGTTAAATTAGACCATCAAGTGGATTTCACTCCCCACCCCCCCACATCTAAGTGTGTCACCCTTTTCTCTTTCCCTCACACACTATGGTTAGGATACTGCTGTGCAGTTGCTCCTGAGACCAGCTTTGCAGCTGGCATTGGTGGATCTGCCATCAAAACAGTTGTCCAACTTGGGACCTCCTATTAAATGAAAAATTTGGAAGGAAATATTGCAAGATGGTACCACTGGTGATGGGACTGTGGGGTACTTTAGGTCTTTCTGTATTTTCCAAAATTTCTATAATGAGCATATATGTTTTATAATTTCAAGGATTCTTAAAATGATTTTTAACAGATCGTATCATTGGCTCAACTCTATTTCATCCATCATTTGCCAGTACATATCTAAAGAAAATTTATATCTCTGCAGTCTTAGCACAGTGGACCGAGCCTGCCTTCCTTGAAGCAACACACACCCAAGGCCAGTTCCTGTCCTTCCAATAGTAATCTCTCAGACATAGTTTGAGGTTTTATTTTCCTTTTACTCCTGAATTTTTTGGAGAAGCGAGGGGTGGGTAGGGAGGGGATTTTAATTTGAATCAAAAGAACAAACTGAGTTTTTCCTCTTTTTCTTCACTTGTTGATGTTTGGGCTTTTGAGCTGTCTAGCATGAAGTCAAGCAGGAAACAGGCACAAGAAGGCCATCAGCCAATGAACGTCCCCAATGCTCTCCAGCCCCTCCCACACTTGGCCATGCCCCACAGTGATGCATCTGGCCGCAGGCAAAGCCACTGACCTGGAAAGACTGCTCTGCTGGGGTTCCCTTCACCAGTCAAACCACTGTTCTCTCAGGCCACAGGAGAGCAGGTTTTAGTACACGGAGCATGAGTTTTGAGCCAAGCTAGTCCTGACTCCTCTACACCATTATCTAGTTTCTCATAGCTAATCTTCCATTTAACCTCCCCCAGAGCCACCACCTCCTCTTCCTCACTCCCACCCATACCCTGGCTTCTGTCTGGCTTACACTTTCCTTGAGGGACACTAATCCTCCACAATGACTTGCCAAGTCCAAAGTTCAGCACCTACTTTACTTTGGTGGTTGGTTGTACCTGAAATCTTCATTTGCTCATTCTTCAAATGCTTCCTCCCTTGGTTTCTGGGAAATCATACTCCCCTGGTT
>PVJD01003973.1:0-148678 GCA_004026545.1 Mormoops blainvillei | reverse complement strand
GGTCCCCTCCTTCGGGACCGAGACGGGGGGCTGCTCTGGAGCAGGTTCTCTGGGGGGACGGAGAAGCAGGGAGGACGGGCTTTCCCTGGAGGACCCCAGGCGTCTCCCCCTGGATTTATTCATCCTGTAATTAATAGTGAAGGGGATTTCTTACTGCATCTCCACCTGCCGTTACAGAACCACTGAAGGGTTTTAATTAAATTAAAACCATTCATTAAATACCGAAAGGGGCTGGGGAGGGCCGGCTGGAAGACCCCTAGCCCTGGTTCTTTTCATTGTTTTCTCATAGAGAAAGCTCATCACAGGAGTCTGCCCGGGTGTGCAACTGCGTGTAGCAGTAAGCAGCCTGGAGGATGATGGCGGTGGGCCTCGCTGATGGCACGTCGGACAGCTGCACGGGAAGGACCTGCCTCCCTCGGGCCAAGTTTGCGTACACGGCAGCTGGGGGCTGGGTGTGGGGTTTAAGCTTTGGATAGATTTGCTGGTGTGCTTTGTTTTGTTTTCGTTTTTGTTTTTTTCAAATTTCTGAGCTCTCCTGAAACATTAATAACATGTTAAGTTTCCAAGCTTACGGTTTGAAAGATGAGTTAACTATAAAAATCCTGGCCTGGAGGAGGACCGTGTGCCTGTGTGTATGTACCTTTGTGTGTCTGTCTGCCCCCAGAATGAGGCTCACACTCATGGACCTTAAAGATCCAGTTCGTGTATTTGCACAGATCAATAAATACAGAGAACGCCCACTGCTATTTGGAGTTCATTCACCTTGACTTGGGGATGATTTTTCCCTCCGATGGTCTCCATTGGTCTGCATCCCAAGAATGCCTCCCAGTCCATTGAGTTAGGCTGGATGGACCCTAGTGCTGCCCCATCCTGTCCAACGGTGGTCCTGACCTGTTCTTCGACATCTCCTCCCTCAGAAGCTGGGAATTCTCTCTGCTCAGAGACAGCTCCGCCTTGAAAGCTATGTCACACTGTCTTCATATGACTTTGAAGCACGAGGCCACATCGCCCAGTGGCCCTGGCTTGTGACTCCTAACTTCATCTTATGAAAGATCTGGTCCATAGCTTTGTACACCTCAACCCTGCTTGGGACTTGGGGAAATTCTATCCCAGCCCCAGCATCATGTTATGAGCCAGTCTCGCGTTTGTGTGAGAGGATGGGCAGAGCCATCCCCCAGTGCCCACGAAGCCTCTGGCCAGGTGGAAAGCTGGATGTGTTAAAGGAATCAAAAGACATCATTGATTTATCTGCCACATGGTGCTCCTGTGTTACCTAAGTCCAGGAATTGGTCTGGAGGGGGCGCCATGTGCCTCTGCTACCCAGGTGAAGCAAGTATCTTGGACAGAAGTTTCTGAACTGTCAAATGTCACCTCCCAATAAACAGTGGCTGTTTGGACCCAATCTTTTATAATATTGAGTTAATTCAGCATTTCCCAAAGTGAGCAGCTTTTGTGGCACTTGAGTACACAGGATAATTGTATCTGCCATGTCCATAAATGTTATTTAGTTATTTAAGGTACGTGTTTATCTTCCCAGATGAGACAATGTCGGCACATCCAGGGCAATATGGTCTTAGGCCGTATGTGTTTATTTTAAGGTATACAAGGAAAAAAGTAGAAAACATGGACACGTGAGCTCCATGATTTCACAGCCATAATTGCATAGTTGAGGTTTCATTATTTTACCTTGAGTCCATTTAAAGAAGAATATTAAACGACAGTACAGGGGGTGGTGTCCTGAGATAGCCCAGAACAGCCGTGAGGGGCACGCTTATGGGTGACTCTTGGAAAGTGCTGAGTTATGGCGGGCTTGGCATTTGGACACTGGAGTTAAGTCTGGGAAAGCCACATCCCTCCCCCACTGGAGTCACAGAGAGGTGTCAGGGTGGCCTCACCCCTAGCCCAGCATGGAGGGAAGGGTTGGTCATGGAAAGACATTGTGTCTGCTTTTCTCTACACGTCCCCAGATTGATGTTGGAAGAAACAAGTTTTGGTGGCCTGGCCTGACTTTACTTTAAAAATTTAAAACTGTCTTCTTTGGCCCCTCAGGGTGATGTCTTTCAGATTCTTACCTCATACCCAAGCTGTTTGTCTGCATCCAGTTTGGGCATTCGAAGGGGTTTAGATCATAAGTTTTGGTATAAAAGATGCTGATTTATAGAGACTCTTCATTACAGCTGTTTTAACAAAGCAGGTTACTGTCCCCAAGGGGAGGCTTAGCATGTAGGGCTACTTACGGGGAGATACCGCTGTCATTTAAAAGGATTGTTAAAATTGCGCTTTAATATCGAGCTGACATAAATCTTTTGACTGGCTTATGTGGACAGGGATGAGTGCATCTAACAAGTAACTGTGCAAGGAAGCGTGCAAGCCAAAGTGCTCAACAGCTAATTGCCTCTGAAATTACTAGGATGGAAACATAAACAGCCAAGACCCTGATTCCATGCCCCGTAAGAATAAGACACGGCTCCACAGCTGTTTGCTTTTTGCCAACGCAGCGCCCAGAGCGGCTGATTGCAGCAGGTGAATTATTCACCAGGTGGCGGCCTCCCTGCATGCAGACAGAAGGGTCGGACAGGTCACGGGGCAGCCCGCCTCTGCTCCATTTCGCTTCTAAGGCGGTCTCTGGAGACCCACAGAGGGAGGGTTCTCACTACCAGCTGATTCGTCACGGTTTGTGAAGAGCAGGCAGGGGGGTTGATGATGCCTGGAGTGCCCCAGAGGCATGCATCCAACAAATATGTATCGCGCACCTACTACAGGCCCAGCACTGTACTAACTGAGCCACTAAGGAGAGAGGACATGGCCTGAAATACCCACCGGCTGCAGGGTATGCCCTGGTAGATAGAGAGGTAGAGTGGGCTTGGTGAGGTGGCTCTGGTGGCTTGTCACGACCGCCACCTCCTCCAAGGAGTTGCAGACATTCAGCTCACTTATACTGAGCCCCACTGCCCCAGCAGGTGAGGCCTTGGCTCTAAGTCATGTATCTATATGAATTACCTTATTTAACCCTTACCCTTAAAACCCTTGGATTTAAGTCCAAGAGGCACAAAACATTTCTAATCCCACTTTATGGACAAGGAAACCGAGTCTAATAGAGGTTAAGCAACGTAACCTGGTGAGTCTACGGCACAGTCGGAATACAAACCATAGTTCGTTGAGCTTCACAGGCTCTGTGTGAATCACTCTGCCATCTTGTCTCTCCTCCAAGGAAATGCAGTGGCAAAAGCCAGATACTGAGCCCTAAAAAGTCATTTATTTCTGAACCATTTGTCGAAACCTTTTTTCCCCCACTGCGTTTCCTGGGCGCCTGTGTTGAACATCAGTTGACTGTATATGAGTGGTATGTTTGTAGGTCTCTCTCCGGGTCCACTGATCTGTATAATTTTCCTTAAACCGCTACCACCCTATCATGATTACTGTAGATTTATCGTAGGCCTTGAAATCAGATAGTATAAATCCTCCAACTTTGTTATTTTAAAATTTATTTGACTATTCTAGATCCTTCATGTTTTCACGTAAATCTCATAATCGGCTCATCAATTTCTAAAAATGCCTCCTGGAATTTTTGTTGGGATTGCATTAAATCTATAGACCAGTGTGGGGGAAACTGCCATCTTAAGGACAATACGGACTTTTAATCCAAGAACCTGGTACGTCCTTTTACTTACTTTGGTGTTTAATTTCCATCGGCAATGTTTTGCAGTTTACAGAAAACAGGACTTGTGTATACTTGGTTAAATAAATCCCTAAATTTTTAAAAGTCTTTGAGGCTATTGCAACTGGTATTTTAAAATTTCATTTCCCAATTTTTCATTGCTAGTATATAGAATTTAAATTGATGTTTTCTATTGATCTTCTGTCCTGCAATCTTTTTAACTCACTCTGTACTTCTTGTCAGTTATTTTGTTGATTCTTTAGGACAAGTGTCTCTTTTATTCAATCTTGGTCCCCTCCCTAGACATAAGCACTGTGATCTGTGGGGTACATTTTCCTTGATCCTTTTTCATTTATTTTCTCCACATAGATATGGGTCCATTAAAAAGGCATACTATTTTATCCTATTTAATGCAAATGTTATCAAACTGTTATCATATTTCAACTTGATTTCATTCTTCAACTCACTTCCACTCAACACCATGTCTTGAAGATATTTCTGAGACAGTAATAAAGATTTATAAATTCCCTGTATAGTATTCAATAGTTTGGAGAAAACTGTATTTATTTAGCTGTTCTTTGGTTGAGAGACATTTGGGTCGATTACAGCTTTTTGCAATTCTGAGAACTGCTGCAGTGAATATCCTCAAACATACTGCTTTGCTCATGGGGGTAAAATTTTCCCCGAGACAAAATGTGATGAAGGGTGAACTAACTGGGTCATAAACTACGTATACCTGACATTTGCCCAACACGCCTGTGTCCTGACAGGGGGCTGCTTCTCCTTATCTGACAGACATCAAGTCCCCTTGGAGGGTGACACTGCCATAAGCAAATCCTGCCACCTGGATGCCAGTGTTTGGGTTGGAGATGGGCATGTGTCCCAGTTGGTCCAATCAGGTGAATCCCGAGAATCCACAGACCAGGAAGAGAAGGTCTTCCCTCTGAGTTGGGGATGAGGGAGGGAGCAGCACCACAAGCCTGGGAGAACCTGGCTACAGTCCCTGGATCCAGCCCTACCTGAGGCCCTCCCTCTTTGCTTACATCCTGTCACTGACAACAACTGGACCCCTATCAGACCCAGTAGGTGGGTAATGACACCCTGCAGGGCAGCTGTGTGGTTCAAGGAGACCTTGCCCTTGAAAAGCACTTTGTCGTTTTTTAAACACTTCATGCCTGTGAAGGGCTGCTGGAGGTGCTGGCAGCTCTGGTCTCATCACCATCCTCCTCTCCTTATCCCCCAGAATTCCAGGCGCCTCCCCAGGGCAGCCTCTTGCCACCCACCCACAAAGCGTTTCACCTCTCACAGCTCCCTCTTTTGGTGTAGGAATTTTCTCCCTTCCCATTTTCTCATCTGCAGAGATGGGAAATTGAAGCATGTCATTTTCCTCCTGCAACCCAATTAATACGAAAATGCACAGCGATGATGTGTGGCAGCAAAAGACGAGTCTTTTACATCAATTACCGGAAATAAACATGAGCTTCGTGCATATTCACAATGAGGGCTGACCTTGGATACAAGCAGCCCAGCAGGGAATCCCAGGATTAACACCCTCCCAGCTACCCAGAGCCTCTTGGGGGGAGTGGGTGTGTGGGTGGTACCACTAGATTTGCAGGTCATACCCTCTCCTTCCCATGAGGTCCCAAGAGAAACATGTCCAAGAATCAAGAGGATGTCCAGACAAAGCACACCTCATTGTTTCCAAATTTCAGCTCAGCCAAGCTGGGATGCTGAGTCTACCTTGTTCTCAGTCCACCCGCGTTTCTGCACCACCACTGCCTCCCTGGGCTGAGCCCCGTCATGAATCACAGCCCTACTAGGTGATTACAACAGCCTCCCCTGGTCTCCCAGCATCTACCCCAACCCACTTCCTTCAACACATACTGCAGTCAACGTGAGTTTTGAAAATGTAAATCAAATCATGTCTTATTCTGCTCTGAAACCTTCAATGGCTCCCCATTGCTCTTAGGACAAAATCTAAACTGCCCACCATAGCCTCTAAGCCCTGCATGACCTGGCCACCTCTCAGGCTCACCGCCCTGCTCTCCCCCGCTCACTCTGCTGCAACCACGCTGACCTCCTCACTGCTCCTCCAACTCGCCATGCTCATTCCTGCCCCAGGACCTTAGCACTTGCTGTTTTTCACATCCTTCCTGTTGACTCTTTCTTATCTTTCACGTCTCAGCTCATACGTGAACCCCCACCTAGGTTAATGATATTTATCCCTTCCACGTCCGTTTGATCCAAAAACATCTGTTGAACATCTCTTGTACACCAACCAATCCTAGGCAATAAACAAGACAAAAACCCTGTATCATGGAGCTATGTGCTGGTGGAGGAAGAAAACAGCAAACAGGATAGAAAAGACCAAAAAATGTCAAATATTGACATTTTCTATGAGAAAAATGAAGAAGGGAAGGGAAATGAGCCTATCATTAGAAACCAGGTGGTCAGGGTGGGCTTCACAAGGAAAGAGGTGCTTGAACGAAGACCTGAGGGAGGTGAGGGAAGGAGACATGTGAGTATGTGGGAGAAAAGTCTTCCAGAAGAGGGATCAATAAGTACAAAGGCCCTGGGACAGGAATGCGCCTGGTATGTTTGAGGAACAGCACAGAGACCAGTGTGGTTCGGGCAGAGAGGCGAGGGGGAGTGGACGACAGAGGCAGGGGTAGATTTTATAGAGCCAGAGAGGCTGTGGTGAGGACCCTGGCTTTGGCTCCGAATAAGATGGGAGCTGAGGGAGGGTCTCCAACAGAGAGGGTCTAACCAGAATTCCTCTGCGAGAACAGTTAGGAATCTACCAACACAGTCCAGGCAAGCACTAGAGAAGGAGCAGCGACTGTCTATGGGGCAGGGTTAGCAAAGGAGGGTTCAAATTCCCTCATTCATTCACTCCAGAATTCATTCATTCATGCCAGACCTAGCAGAAGCTTCAGATCCAGATGAAACTGGGTTCGATCCCTGGCTCCTCCACTTCCTAGCTGAGTGACTTTGGACAAGGATCTTAACCTCTCTGGACCTTGGTTTTCTCATGTCTACCATGGGGGTCCAACAATTCCAAGTGAAACAGTGCTGACACTTGCGGAGCTTTCACAGAGCCAGGACACGGGTCGCACAACACGGGGCCCAGCACCCAGAAAGCACGACCTCCCCTCCTTCCTTCCCTCCTTCCTGCCTTCCTTCCTCTCTCCCTCCCTTCCTCTCTCTCTCTCTCTCCCTCTCTTTCTTCCCTCCATCCTTTCTTCCTTCCTTCCTTCTTCCCTCCCTCCCTCCCTTCCTTTTTTGTCATTAGACAGTAACCTCTGTGAGGACAGTGACTTGCATCTGTTTTGTTCAAGGGCCCGGGACCTTACCTGGCACAGAGCAAGCGCTCCACACATATGTATCAAATGGGTGAACCCCTGCTTCCAGAGCAGACGGAGAGCACCCTTGCTAGAGTCAGGGTTGACAGCAGAGGAGACTGGGGTCAATGCCAAATTCCAAAATTGCAAAAATTCCTCAAAGAGGGCAACAACAGATGTGTCTATAGGGAACTGGATCACCCAGCAGAAAGTGACAGGTGTCACCAGACCCGGTTCTAAATTCTCACAGGGCAAACAAATGAGCATTCATAAAAAGTTTGATGTCTTCTCTAGCTCATGTGCAAGCTGTAGGTCAGGTTTATGGGCCAGAGAGAGTTATATTTTTAAGTGCTGTATATATATGTTTTATTACATTGGGGTCCATTGTATAATCAGTACGTTTTATTAAGTCCCAGTGCATACGTTCGTTGTTTTAATCACCGATGGAGGCGTAGCATGGAGTCTCTGTCTGGAGAATTCAACAGAGTTCAGGGTGTCGGGGGTGCTCCCTGGCGTAGCCACGTAACAACGAAGGCTTCGGATTTCATGAGTGTGCACTACACGCCAGGTCTGGCGTCAGTTGTTCACGTGTGTGATTCCGCTGAACCCTTAGGACGACCCCACCCAGGAGAGTCCAGTTATTATATCCATTTTACTCCTCTGCTCCCAGATGAGGGAGCTGATGAACAGAGGAGTCTAGTAATTTCCCCAAGATCACACAGCTCTTGAGCAGTGGAGCTGGGACTTAAACCCAGGGGCCACCCTGACTTACCTAAAGCTAAGGTCATCAACTCTTCCCTGTTCCCCTAGGACTGTCCCACTTTGGAAACTGACAGGCCCACAACCTGGAAATTCTTTGAGTCTCGAACTGGGACTTTTGGTCGCCCTACCCAAAGCCCACGCTTTGGACCACCCTCTTACAGGTGTGCCCTCACAAATAGGAAGAAGAATCCCGGAAAGGAGAGGGAATGCTTGCGAAATGGGAAGTAGCCATATTTCACTGGAGTCTTTAGATTTTTAACTTTAAAATAATTATAAACTCATAGGAAGCTGCAAGTACGCCAGTGCAGCAACCTCAAAGAAAGCTGCCCCTTCCTAGCTGGTCCCAGGAGCTCCCTTCTGAGCCACTCATTGAGGCTGGGGGATGCTCTGCTCCAATTGGCTAGAGCCCGCCCCTGGAGCCGGAGTGGGATCAGTCTGAGAGTGGGGAGGACAGAGTCTCCGAGGAAACCCGAGTCACTATCCCCAGAAGACAGGGGAGGGATGGATGCTTGATAGGCACCAACTCAGGGGGCCGAGGAGGAAGTACACCTCTGCCAGCATGTCCAGGATGGGCTGCAGGTGAGAGGTCAGCTACCGGTCGTCATGAGGATTAGAGGAGACATTGCATCTGCTTAGCCAAGGGCTCAGCATAAGTAGGTACCCAATAAATGGGAGGGGAGCCTTAGATTTAGGAAATCTAAGAGTAGAATTTGAGAGAGGTGGTGGTACCAGAGCTGGGTGACACTTGAAACTGTGAGCAAAAAGGAGCTGCCCAAAAGAGCAGGCAGCAGAATCCTGGGACATGTGACGCTAAGGGCCAGGAGGAGGGGGACAGTCAGCAAAGGTGGTGAGAAGAAGGGGGAAAGCCTTGACAGGAGGATCTCGGAGGCCAAGAGAGTCATGGACAGCAGGAAACTGGAGGTCATTACCAGGGCTGGATGCTGAGAAACAGTCCAGGATAAGTGGTGGGGGAAATATTTGGGAAGAAAAGATAATGACGGATACCTGTGGTTTTGAGCAGTTTCTAAGCCCCCACCCTCGCATTAATTATTCATTCATTCAACCAACATTTGCTGACTTCATTCCATTGCATGTTAGCTTCAAGGTCACCCATATAGGCAATTTCTGCAGCCGGGTGGTCCTGGAGTGCCCCTAGTTCCCGCCCATTCTCAGCCTGTTTCGCAGCCTTCTCTGATCATTGAGCATCCTTTCTGCTTTCAGGGAATCTCCATTTTGACTCAGTTAGCCAGGTGCAGTTTCTGGTGCTGGAAACCGAATGGATAGAAAACTTGGTCCGCGTGTTTTGGGTGAGGAATGACCCCACACCCTTCTCTAGGGCGAGCATGCGCCCTAACCAGGCCAGTCAAAGCAGCCAAACCTTGGCCAGAATGAGTGGTTCTCACGTTCATCCAGTGAGAGTCAACCTGGGATATTTCTGAGACTCTCACAAAGCAGAAAGTATCTGTCTACCAGGCAGGCTGGGCTGCTGGGACCACGTCGGGGATCAGAAATAAAAACAAATCCTTTATAGTAACATTCAGGATCCTGAAGCCAGCCCTTCCTGAAACCCCTGGCCTTGCCCATTGCTGGGCTAATAACTTCTCCTTTTGGTTTAAGTGAGAGTGAATCGGGCTTATATCATTATCAGTCCAAGAAACTTGTTAAAGCAAAGACTACAACACTCAACAGTGAGGGACAACCTCCACACCTCTTCTTGAACAATGGCTTCACAGATAAATGTTGCAACTGAATGCGAGAGCACAGCACACACTAAGCCCTCCGCATTCGTTACTTGCCTCCTGTCTCCCAGGCGGATTCGCACGTGAGCTCACCAGCCAGGAGAAGAGGAGAGGCGCTGTGGGCTTTTTTTTTTTCAAATCAACACTCCAAGGTCAACAATAGCAGTTTTATGTCCCCTGCTTGCTGAACTCACACACCTTCCCTCATCAGCTTTTTATCACCGTCTTGGGCCACCCAAATTATTCCAAAATAGACCTCCTAAATTCTAAGAAGACAAGCAAAGCTAGTGTTAATGAAATGTTTAATGCCTGTTATAGCTCATATGTTAGTTTTACATCAAATTTATGGGCCTGGAGAGGTGCATTTATATTGTATGATGTGTACGTTTTATTGCATTGGAGGACCCACATATAATTAACATGGACTGTCGATTTATAGCCATCTCTATAAGACTTGGAGTGGAATTTCATTACTTTTAAATTTTTACAGAGCTGTAAAGCTACAGCTTCACTGCTCTGTGTGGTGACTGTGACATCACTTGGTCCTGTCTGTGACGTGTTTGATGCTGAGCCCTTGGTCAGAAAACAACCCCAAGGAGGACCTCGGGTCCTTGGGGGATGTGAGCGGGGTTCTGAACACTGTGGGGTGGGGGGTATCCAAGGGCAGGGCCTGGGGACCAGGGAGGACATTTTCCTGGAAATGACCCCCCGTGAGTGGGCCACAGGGCTGCCTCAGGACTCAGGGAAGACCCCTCCTATGAACCACAAACCACAGAGGAGACTGCAGGGGCAGGAGGGGGACTGAGCAGGGACTTGAAGGGCAGATGGGGCCTCAGGAGAGAGAGCAGCTGGGGCAGAGATGGCAAGGGAACCAGGTGACATTATCCACATGACAGTTGCCATCCCTCCAAAGATGTTGTGGTTGACGTCCCCAGGCTCTCAGCCACTCAGATGTCATTCTGTTAACATCTCCCATAAATCCTCCCCAGACACTCTTGGAGACGAGAAATGAGAAGGACAGAGTATAAATCCAAGGAGAGCTGACAGTCCTCTGTGCACAGAGGACGAAGAGTCTACATAAGCATCTTGCTGGAACTCAGGGGGTGTCAGCGGGGGTGGAGGGTGGCACTGGCTCCCCCGGAAGCTCCTCCTGGGGACTTGTATCCTGTCATTAAAGAAGAGACCCCCACAGTCAGCAGATGTGTGTGTTTGCCCATGGACGTGGGCATGAATGGGTATATGTGTGTGTCCGTGCACACTACACAATTATTTGTTCAGGCAATATTTACCAAATATCTACTATGTACCTGGGATTAGTTAGACCCTTAAGAGTCAGTGGTTAAAATGACAGGCGAGACAGACAAAAACTAATAACCAATAAAGTTCATTGTATGATGACATAAGGGTAATGAGGGAAACTAACTGGTCATATTTTAAAAACGGATGGGGGAGCAGGGACGCCCCCACAGAGAGGAGGGCTGTGGAGGGCATCCCCGAGATGGTGACAGAGAAGGACGCAAATCTGCCCGAACATCTGCCTCCAATTCAGACCCTCCTCATAGTCCCAAGCGCCGAGCTCAGGCACCAGCACATCTCCCTGGAGGTCCGTTCGTCCCCCAGGACCGCGTGGCCGAAGGGAAGCTCTGGCCCAAAGCCACCCGCCCTCCCTCAGCCTTGCCCAGCTCAGGCCGCGACCGCACCGTGTGCTGAGAGATGGAATGTGCACGTGGAGGACGAAGGGAAAAGGGGAGGCCCCGCCCCGCGGCCGAGGCCAGGCCTGTGGCGATTATTCTGAGTTAGGTGGGGGACATGCAGGGCTGTGAGCAGAGAGGTGACAAGGCCTGACTTACACGTGTAAAGCGTTGTTTCACTGCATGTGAAGTAGAAGCCCCGTGGTGGAGGCCAGAGGCCAGTGGGGAGGCATTTGCAGTAATCCAGGGAGAGGCGACAGTGACTCCAGAGACATAGGGACAGGGGACATGTGTAGAGGTCAGCCGGTCTTGGGGTTAAAGCAGAAAAGCCACACCGGGGGACTTCAGGTGGCAGAAGGACCAGGAATAGCTCTCAGGTTTGGCTTAACCACCGATGGCCCAGCCGTGTATAGAAATGGCCCGAATGCCTGAGCAAATGGGGGAGGGCGAGACCGTGCGACTTAGAGCTAGGAACTTGACCAAGAGCCGCTCCCACCACGTGCTCCCGCACGTGTCGCCCCCTGAAAAGCCCATCTCTGGCCTCAGAAGGAGCAACGACAGGCGTGAGCGAGGTGCTCCAGGACGGCCCGGGGCCAGGGTAGCGCGGTGCTCACGTTTTATTTTTCCACCCATCAGGAGGAAAGGCGCTGAGGCCAGAGCAGGCGACCACCGGAAATCAATGGCTCGTCAGAGCTCAACGGTGAGCCCCGCCTCTGCCCCGAGAGTCCATTAACATTGGCCGGGACAGAGCGAGGCTCGTCCCACAGAGGGGCCTCAAGCAGGGCCCAGGTCCTCCCTGCAGGGCCCCCTCCCCACATCCCCCAGCTCAGCCCCGGGGCCCAGGGGGCCTTGCTGAGGTCCCTGCAGGAGGGAGACCTGACACAGCAGGAAGTGGTGCAGGAAAGGCAGCTTTTGTTATTTCCTAAAACAACACGCTCTTGGCTGCATCCAGAACCAGTTTGTCACTCCCTCCCAACAGTGTGACCTTAGCCACCTGTACCTGAACACTCTGTGCCTCATCTGTGGAGTGGGGCAGTGGTAGAATTGTTTCCTAGTGTTGCTCAGAGAATTAAAAACATGTCCCCATACAAGAACTTAGAACCATGCCTGCCATGTTAGCTATGGTTTCCATTTGAGTCCCCATTCTTCCCAGACAGTGGAAACTTGACCTCAGACTATTTGGGGCTGGTCATTCCCCTTTTCTGAAGATTTATGTGGTACCAGTTGACAGCAGAGACCAGAGTGGTCCTCAGGCACCATCTCTCTGAGCCGGCACTGGCTGAGACACATCACACTTCAGCCTGGGTCCTGGGTTGGCTCAAGCGGTTGCCAAAGAGATGCTCCTTGTGTCTGTCCCTCCTAGCCTGACTGTCCACTCTGCTACCTCCATGCTCCACGACACCTGGAGCACCTGGAAATCCCCCCGCAGCCCTGCACTGGGAGGGACAGGGGCTCTCTGACACCCTGCAAGCCCTCCCGACCGCCCGGGCAAAGGTTGCAAATGCAGGTACCTGAAGGGGTGGGCTAGTGACCCGCGTGGGCGAACGGGCTGGTGAGGGGCTGCAGGGGGGTGTGTGCCCCATGTTCAGGGGCAGCCCCTCAGTTCTGTCACCTTGTTGTGTGAGGGAAGCCAGACCCCATGTGGCTTCCTTTTCTGGTGTTGAATGAGGCCAGTTTTTCTTATGTGAAATAAACAGTTTGTGTGTTTTTTAAATATTGGCAAAAAAAATACAATTTTAAAAAGCAGCACATAAAGGCAAAAATAAAAGGCAAACAGATTGGAAAAGAAAAAATAAAACTGTTATTTGCATTCATATGGTTTTAGCATAGAAAATTCCAAGGAACACACACACGCACGCACGCACAAAATAGTCCTAGAAGTTACAAGTAAGAGTAGCAAGGTCAACACACAAAAATCAATTCTCTTTCTACACAACAGCAATGTGTAATGAGAAAAACAATTGTAAATGCCATTTGTAAAATCTCTCCAAAAATGGAATACCGTACTTAAATGTAAATCTAACAAACATGTATAGGATTTTATGCTTTAAACTATAAAACAATGATGAAAGAAATCAAAGAAGACCTAATTAAATGGAAAGACATACCATGTTCATATATTGAAAAGTTCAACATAGTAAAGATGACAATTCTCCCCAAATTTATTTATAGATGTAACACAGTATCAATCAAAATGCCAGCAGAATTTTTTATAGGTATAAATATGTTAAACCCAAAATGTATAAGGGACTAAAGGTAAAGGAACTGAAATAGCTCAAACTACTTTGAAAAAGGACAATGATGTTTGAAGGTTCGCTACCCTGTTTAATATTAACTATAAAGCTATAGTAATCAAGACAGTGGAATTGATGGGAATGGGGACATTGACAAATGAAGAAAAATAGAGTCCAGATCGGACTCAGATAAATATAACTAGTTGATTTTTGACAAGGCACAGAACAAGTCAATGAGGGGCAGGCAGTACACCCAACGGTGCTGTTGGAACAACCGGTCACGTATGTGAAAAACAAGGGGCCTAAGTCTAAACCTCACACTTTGTATAAAAGTTAACTCAAAGTGGATTATAGCTCTAAATGCAGAACAGAAAACTATAAAACTCCCTCCCCTCCAGTGAAACGACAGGCTGGAATAAGAAATTCAAATGAGGGGCGAGGGGAACAGGATGGATTTCCTCTTCAACCAAATGTGTGGGCCTGGGTTCAGTCCCAAGCCTGTGCTCATACTTGTGGGACCCGGACATCGGGAGGGTGAGGGAGGGCCTGTTTCCCCCTCACCCCTGTCCCCAGCACCACATCCTCCCACAAGGCTGAGAACTGGGACAACCCCCCCTGCAGCCTGGGGCCCAGCAGCTGCTGGGTGATCCTTCAGCCCCAGACAAGTGTCTGCCGGGTCCCATAATCCCTGACCTCCGCTGCCCTAGTGTAAATCGCGCCTGATCAGAGAGGAAGGGGGAGGAGTAGAGTGAGAAAGAGAAAACAAGCAAACAGAAAATACTGGGAGGCCCTGGAAAAGGCACCTGTCCACCAGCTGTCAGGGCCCGCAGTGCGCTGTGACGGGCCTCGCCAGTCTAGGCTTCAACCGCCGACTCAACAGCTATTGCCCGTGGCAAGGTCACAGCCAGGCACCCCAGGGGCAGATCCAGCCCGCAGGTGTGTGCGAGGGGTGGAGGGGGTACAGTACTTGCAACCAGGGGTAAATCAGGAGGGACATCAGTAGTAAATACATGGCACTGCCCAGCAGGTGCCCACTGCATAAGTTCCTGCTCTGGCATGCGCCCCGGGGTACGGCCTCATTTGCCTGCAGATCCTAGGACCCCCTGGCTGTGACTGATGAAGCCCTTGTCAGAGCCACTTGGGGCAACTCCATCCACCCACGAGCCAGGGCATCCAGGAAGTCAGGTCCCTGGTGACCCTGCCTATCACAGTTCTGGGAACCAGTCCTCTGCCGGGAAACTTCAGTTCACGGGGTATTGATCAGAGTATCAGTACCGGTCGATGGGAGAGTCTTGAACTGCCCAAGCTTCTTGCAAGACCCCTGTGATCCTGGCTCCAGGAACCTGGGCTCCCCGGGGCCAGCCAGAACGTTCTGGAGGTTTCTGCAGGAAGCAGGCAGCCGGCAGTGGGACACACACTGAAAAGGAACCCAGGGAGCCAAGACTCGGGGTTCTGCTCTGCCACAGTCTGGGCCCCAGGAGTCGGCATTCTCACCTTCCAACCTGTATTGTTAATTAGTTAATATGACAGTTCACTCGGTGATCTACGAATGCACAGTGCCTCCCACGCCCTGGGTCTCATGCAGCTGAGGCGGTGGCCCACACCAGGGTCACCTCCCTCTGCCCCCCACCCTCCCTCCTGCGGCTCAGCTGACACCCCACTTCTGTTTGGAGCCACAGGCCCAGTGCCAGGGTGTCACCTGGGCAAAGCCAGTCACAGGATCCACCCCTTGCCTGTGATTGATGGGTGTGGACTACGTCTGACCAATGGGTGTAAGGGGAGGTTCTGGGAGAACCTTATTTTCAGGAAAGGATAAGTCTTTTAAGGAAAAGCAACAATAAAAATAAAAAATAAAACAAGTATTCACGTACACTCGTTTTTGCCCGAATCTCTTCGTTCCTGCTTAGCACACTGTCATCTGGCCCCATGTCCCACCTCTCTGACTTCTGCCCTGGCCCAGCCCCATCATACCCTAGACCCTGCAGTGGCTCCTCCTGGGCTCCCCGCCACCTCCACTCCCCACAGTTCATCCCCCTGCGTGGCCCAAGGGAGATGTAAAAGATCGCTCAGGTCTCTCCTGTGCTGGGGCATCCCAGCCGCCATCTCGCTCATAGCAGAGGCCTAATGCCTCACCAGGGCCCAGGGACAAAGCACCGACCTCGCCTTTCCCACTTCTCTCCTCCCATCCGGCACACGCAGATCCTGCGACTCTCCAGTGGTGCCACCTTTGCCTGAGCTCTGCCCTGCGCCTGGAGTCCCCTGCCTGACCCCGTATCCAACCGGCTCCCCCAAGTCCCCCAGGCCTCTGTTCACAGGTCACCTTCTACTGAGAACCCCTCTAAATCTCCCATGCTGGCAAAGCACCCTGTTGTTCCTGGTCCCAAACATTTTTTCTTTCTAAGACTTATCCCAATCTCACATTTTATTTTATAGTTAATCGTTTACTTGTTCAATGTCTGTGCCCTGTCACTGAAATGCAAACTCCAAGAGGGTGAGAATGCAAAATTGTTTTTTTCTTTGCCCCACTGCTGTATTCACACAGGGCCCCGAAACGTCACCTGACCCTGCGCAGGAGTCCGGCAGATCGTCGCCGAGTAGACGGATGAAGAAAAAGAATGAAGACGGGCAGCAGGCTGCCAATGCCGGTCCTGTGGTCACTGCTGTGTGCGGTCGCAGCTCTGAGGGCTCCATGTCCTGTTCATTCATTCCTTCGTCCATTCACTCATTCACTTACTCTTTCACTCACCATTTATTCTTTATTATTCCACCCAAATAAGTCTTTCCTGAGCACCTATGATGTGCCAGCAACTACTGTGAGCTCCGGGAGTAAGCAATGAGTAAAACAGACAAAGATCCCTTTGTTCAAGGACATTAAATTTTCATGGTGAAAACCAGACCAAGCGTAAGAGAGAAGAAAAACACATGGTGTGTTCAATGCTGTTCAATCGGTGCCGTGAAGAGAACTGAGGGGGCGGGGGAGCGCGTGCGGCAAGGGGCTGGGTTGGGATTTTATCAATGGGGCGACCGGGGACAGCCTCACTCAGAGGTAACATTGGAGCCCAGACCTCGCAGAGGTGGTGAAATCCTCCGGCAGCCCTAGGAGGGAGAGACTGCGTTCATCCTTATTTTGCATATGAGGAAAGCAAGGTTCAGAGGGGTTCAGTAACTTGCCCACAGTCACACAGCTGCTGAGTGGCAGAGACAGTTCCCACCCCCGTCCCAGTCTGTTTGTTACTCTGTTCCTCCTGGTCTCACCCAGAGCTTCAGGGTTTTCTGGGCTGGGGGTGTCCTGGGCTGGGTGCCCCCCAATTGCCCCCCAGTGCCGGGGCTGCTATGGCGGCTGCCAGGAAAGGAACCGCGTGCTTCCCCTTGGGGCCTCTCTCCTCCCACTTTTCTGACAACCAGGGAGAAAAGATCTTGTAGCACAGCTAGAATTCATTTCAATATTAATTCTGGAACCTCATTTTCAGTGGATAATTAAATTACATTTTAATTGCAAACAGGATATCTGTGCATTCTCTGCAAGTGAGCTCGGGCGGGTATGGTGGGGGAAACAGTGAAGACCGTTCTGCAGGACCGGCCGGCCTGGCATTTCGCTCCGGCTCAGTTCTCAGCTGTCAGAACCAACATGGGCCACCCCACTGGGGCCCAGTGCGAAGGGTCCCCTCCTTTGTCACATCTGAAGGTAGTGAGCACGTGTCCAGGGGACCCTCCTGGCAGTCACCAGACAAGCCCCTGCAGGTGCTCCTGCGGGTTCTGCATGACACAGGCAGCTGTGCAGACGCGCATTTGTTCCTCACAGCCCGCCTCCTCCCCAGCCCCTAAAACTGCTCAAAAGCAGGCATGCCAAGTTTCCGCCACAGCAAGGGGAAAAATCGCTTTGAGGTTCAGGATGCAGAGAGGCTTGCTCAGTGAGGCAGCGGGTTGTCCTGACTCGGACCTGCTGCACCATCGGAGCACCCGCCCCAGTGCCTAGAGTCCCAGCTGGAAGAGAGTGTGGCAGACTCTTCCTTCCTGAAGACCTGGGGTTGTGGCATCACTGTCTGAGGACTGTGGACCTGTCCCCTCCAGCCGGCTCCCTGGGAGAGACCCTCCCTGCACCCTCGTCCTGGGCGACCTCTGGCTGGAGTGTCCAGGCATCCAGGTCCAAGGGTCGGCACTGAAGGGAGCCTCTCAGAGGGGCGGCCCCCTGGCCACTGAGCAGGTGCAGCCTGGGGACCGTCGCCAACACTCTGGACTCCGAGCGACTGAAGCAGAACGGCCTGGCGGTCGCGGACCAGAGGAAGCTAGCTCAGACGCTGGCTCCGTGGCTGCCAGCTGAGAAGGGCCAAGCGCCCGCTGCACAGAAGCAGCCTGGCCCTGGGCGGGGAGGGGCCCCCCGAGCCGGGCCGAACCCCGAACCATCTCGGCGGGGGTGGGCACAGATGGTGACAGCAGCCCCAGACAGCTCTGCCCCTCAGAGCCCACCCCCCTGAACGCGCCTCTGTTGGTTTCCTTCTTCTCCTTGACCCTCTCCCCTTGTCGTGGGACACACGGCTCTCAGCACAATGCCCTCCCAGGAGCAGATGGCAGCCCCCGGTCCCCAGGCCCCGCCCCGCCTGCCTTTCACATGAAAATGGGGGAGACGACCAGACAGATGTCCCCAAGCCAGCCTGGCTGGGCGGTGTGGACGTGAGGCCACATCCACACCAGGTGCCCAGAGCAGCCCTGGACAGACGGCCTCTGGTCGGCGCCTCTCCTTCCCGTGGCCCTGGCCCCTCTGAGCCCTGTCCGTCCTCTACCCATGAAAATCACACCTGTTTTCCCCCTCCCCTTGTCACCTGAGGCCACCGGGATGGGAACACTAGGCAGGCTGGGCTGTCCAGCAGCCTCGTGAGTGAGAGCAGAGCCTTGCATGTTAAAGTGACGCCAGATGCCCCTGGGGGAGGTCAGAGCAGGGCGTCACTGCTGATCAAGCGCCCCTCGCCACCCTAGCCTGGCCCAAGCCCTCCTCTTCTGTGTCCTCCCAAGACCCTGGGGCAGCAGAGAAGGGGCGGTCACCCCGCTGTTCATACATGCATGTGTTTGTTCATTCGTTCATCAGCACTGTGGGATCCCCCCAGTCAGAAGTGGGGATGACAACAGTCCCACTCGAAGGTAGTTGGAGGATTAATGAGACAGTGCTGGGTGTACATGGCACAGCCTGGCTCAGAGGACATGGTCACCAGTGTCTCCTCAGGCCTGGGCTCTCCCTGGGTGCCAGTGGGGGCTGTGGGCAGTTCTGAGCGGGGGGACAGAGTCAGATTTGGGTTCCAAGGGATCCCTTCAGCTGCGTGGACAGCGGAGTGTGGTCAGCAAAGACAGGAACAGGAGCTGAGCCAGAGCCGGGCTGACAGAGCCAGACGTGGCCCGCTCTGCGCTCCTCTCCACGGCCCGGCCCCTGCCCGCCACCCTGCACCCGCTAACGGCGCCTCCACCAGCCCGCTGGGGCCAGGAGACGAGGCCGGGCCTCGGTTCCCAGACAGCCCTCAAGCCACTCGCCCCCTGAGTCTGCAGTGGCAGGTGGGTCCTCCTGCCTGACTGGATTCTCCGCCCCCGGAATCCAGCTGCACCTTGAGGTGCAGCCGGCGCAGGGCGGGGGTTCGGCCACAGCCCTCCCAGCAGGAGATGCTATAAGGTGCGGAAACTAGGATCTCTGCCCCGCATGGGCCTCAGTTTTCTCATCTGCTCTGTGGGCTTCTGGGGGAAGGCAAGAGTCACTCAGAATTCTGCCAAGACCGTGGGCCTGGGAGCCAGTGGTGACTGGATTTCCCTGCCCACCTTCTCTCCCGCGTGACCCTCTTAAGTCTCCTCTGAAATTCCCTTATTGATACATTTATTCACTTAGGCTCTATGTTCTCCCAGAATATGAACCCCCATGAGAGCAGGGAACTCGCTTGTCATGTCTGCTGCCGGATTTCCAGGCTGTAGTCCTGGCACATAGTAGGGCTTCAAAAATATTTTTGGAGTGAATGGTTGAAGTGGGAGAAGAATGGATGGGCTTTATATGACCTTGACCCTGCTCCTTTCAGGCCTCGTTACCCCCCATTCTCCCCCTCACCTATCCTGGCCCAGAACCGCCCAGAAACGCTCTTCCCCCGATACATCTCATGCCTTGCCCCTAACCTCCTCCAGCTGTCTGTACAAATGGCACCATCTCGGTCCCTCTCTGACCACCTTGTCTAAAACCTCAAACCATCCCCAACTTCTGGTATTTCCTGTGGCTTTCTTTTTTCCATAGTGCTTAGCATCTTCAAATTTAATAACAACTTCTCTGTTTTGTTTATTGTCTCACACTCCCCAGTGGAACATCAGCTTCAAGAGGGCAGGGATTTTTGTCTGTTTTAATGGCGGATCTATCCAATGCTTTTCGCATAGCGAGGGCCGGGCACCTAGTAGGTGGTCAGTAAATACTTGCTGAATAAACGAGCGAGCTGGAGGTCAGACAAAGGGGCTGGAGTAAGCAGAGGGGACTTCTTGGAAGAGGGGACTCGAGTTGGGACTAATGGGATTAGGAGAGGCATAAAGTTGGTGGGAGAAAACCCCAGGTGGTGTAAAGGATCCAAGCCAGCCTCCCAGGGCCTGGAGCTGGAATACCACAGGTACACCTTGTTTTTTGTTCCCTCCCCACCAAATACTTAGATCTTATGCTGTCTGACAATGGTTCTTAGAAAATTTATTCAATGTTTTATTCATCCTTAAATTCTTTAAAGCTGCAAATCAAACAGTCACCGTGTGCTTTGCTAACATGTTCCAGGCTCCTGTGTTGCAAATAACCGTGCTCTTTTGCATACCAAGCAGACCTTTCGCTGTCCCAGGAAAATGAATTTCTCCCAGTGTTCATTGCTCTAATTGCGTCCGCAGTAAGGCAGAGCAAACATCTTCTCTTCCTGATTTGTATTATGCAAGACCTTAATCTCCTCAAGTTTCTAAAAGCACAGCGAATGATTCACAGACGCCAGGAAATGCACCGCCGATCTGCCGGTCCACATAAATTAAATTTATTGGGAGAAAAATAAAGGAGCCCTGATACTATAAACTATTGGGGAATAATCACCCTGAGCGTGGAGGCCCCATAAATTTGCTTCTTAGGGGAAAAACGGGGCAGCTGACCACACACATATTGCCGGATTTATGTCCCTTGTTTAATTATCAAAAAGAAGAGGACAGTGGGCTTCTGTCTCCGGCAAACTCATGTGCTGTCTGGGATGGAACTCGCCCTCTGTGAACTGGTGTAAACTGGCCTACGGAAGGCCCCTGGGAGGCAAAGTAGGAAAACAGGGTGCCCAGGGTTGTAGCAAGAGCACAGTATGAGAGAGCTGGCTTTGAAGCCCAGTTTGCACTTTCATGACCTTGTGGCATCAGGCAGGTTACTAAACCCCCCTGGTCTTTCATCTCCTCGCCTGTCACCAGGGGTAACAAACCCACCAAGCCAGGGTTTTTGTGGAGGACTACATGTAGTTCCGCATGGACCCTTTGTTGGGTGCCTTCTGAGCACGGGGTTCTGCTTGACGGAAATAGTAGACACGACGGTGGGCATGGCCCCTTGACCTCGGGGCGCTGAGAGACAACAGGCAAGAAAGAAAGCTGGTGCGTCCCTCAGACGATGATAAGATCTGTGAGGTAAGTGAAACAGGGGCTGTGACAGTGACCAGAGAGAAGGCCAGCACCATTAGCCAGGTGGTACAGTCAGAGCCAAGACTGTCACAGTGCATGTGGGTGAGAACAACCAGTTCACAGGTTGGCAGAGGTGGGGAGAGTCGTTTAGAGTCAGGAACCCACGCAGATCCGACCACCAGCGGCCGGGGTGTGCTGGGTTCTGGTGCTGGGTGTCAAGACAGAATGAAACCAAATATATTCATGAGTAGTAGTGTTATAATTTCACTACCGATTTACAGATGAGGAAATCTATAACCCACAAAACGTCCCTATTTGACACACTCCCTGTCTTCCATCTCTAAATTCACTTGTCAGGAGATGGGTAGGGAAGGAAAGTCTTGTTCCTTTTACCAGTTTCTTAAGCTATTATCTCTCAGCTAAACCCCACCCACTGTGTGCTACTTTGTGATACCGGGGCTGTGTCCACAAACCTCATTTTGGCTTTACTCGCCGTCCCCGTTGGGGTTTGCCCATAGGGGGTCCTGGAGGGAGACGTGGAGACTAGAGGAGGAAGAAATAATTTGCTTTTTTCCTGTCTGCTTCCTGTCCCTGCTTCACTTCTCCTTCCTGTTTCACTGTTCCTATCAAAGCGACACTAGTGCCCTCAGACACACCAGCATCGACCAGCCAGTGCTAGATTTCA
This sequence comes from Mormoops blainvillei, assembly GCA_004026545.1. Lineage (NCBI taxonomy): Eukaryota > Metazoa > Chordata > Mammalia > Chiroptera > Mormoopidae > Mormoops > Mormoops blainvillei. Next base: position 126,933 of record PVJD01003973.1, on the reverse strand, counting down.
GCCCCACCTTTTCTGTTCTGCAAGGTCCTTCTTCTGTTTTAATAATTACAATGTCTTCCCTTTGTTCTCCAGACCTGAGGGGCTGGCTAATTCCTGCAATTGCCACCTTGGTGACACCTTAGTGCAGGGGTTGGCAAATTTTTCCTTGAAGTGCCACATAGTAAATACTTTAGGTTTGTAAGCCCTCTGACCTCTGTTGGAACTTCTCAAGTCTGCCCTTACAGTATGAAAGCAGCCACAGGCAATATGTAGACAAATGGGCATGGCTGTGTGCCAATAAAACTTTATTTACAGAGACAGCCCACCCACGAACAGCAGTTTGCCCAATGTGTCCTCTCTTTGCATTTCAAGTCTTTGATACTTAGTTAACAATTATGTGGTTAAAAGATCTGGGATGGTTTCCGTCTCCTGACTGGACTCACTGCAGGAATTGAAACCAAGATTAGGGTTCACATCTGACTTATTAAATAAGGCATTTAACGTAGTTGCTACTTTTTGCTCATTGGGCCAACAGCAAAATGTCAATAACATAGTGGACCAGTGCAATGTTTGGTACAATGAAAAGATGCTCAAGAATCTCTGAAAACTGTGTTGGGGCACAAAGCAGGAGGGCTGGCATAGGCTTGAGGCAAGATGGTGAACATGCACGGTTGGCTCTGATGGGTAAAAGTAAACTGCTACTTGTAGTCCTTGCAAATGGGTCAAGAAAAAAAGAAGGCATCTACCAGATCGAAAGCTGCGTATGAGGTGTCAGAAGTTTTGTTGATGGGCTCAAGCAAAGATAACATGTCCAGAACAGCGGCTGCAATGAAAGTCACCACGTGATTAGGGTAACAGTAATCCACAGCAGTTCTCCAAGAGCCACCTGCCTCGCTAGAGGCCCAACAGATGAGTTAAATGGGGATGGGATTAGATTTCCCCACCCCTGCATCTTTCAAGTCTTTGGGGATGGCACTGATCTCTGCAGTGCGCCCAAAAACGCTATCCCGGTTGGGAAGGAAATCACTGAAGGGTTTCACCTGGGTCCTACTACTATCATGAGTCTTTTAGTTGCCAAAGAGCTTGGGAAATACCGTAATGTGAACCTGCAGACCGACCGGATCCACTGTGATTTGAACTTGGGTCAGTATTCAATTCATTGCCTGATCTCTTTGTTTAAAATGAGGCAAGAGGCCATAGTGGTTTCTGGCCACCAAAGCGTCTTCTAGCTATGAGGATCAAATAACATTGTGATATCCTGCCTGTCTCTTTCATTTCCAAGGACACCGTGAAGACTAAGCCATGTCAAAGAGTCCCTGGGACGTTTGATTACCCCTTCTTTCTTCTGGAATACATGGGAAGGGTGGCCATAGTGTCTTTGGGGGAATAAATGCTGTCAAAAGCCATCATCTCCGCTGATCTCTCCCACCTGGCATCGCCACCATTGGACCTGGCCTACTGAGAACAGCCACACAGAGGTTTCCAAGGGTGCAGGAGCCCCTCGCTGACATATTCCTCAGTGCCTTGGTGAACAGTGTCCTGTCCGCCCGGCCCTTTGGGGGCATGTAGCGGGTTATCAGGAGAGGCTGTGAATATCATTCATGATAAAGTCACTCCAGTGTCCTTGTAGCCCTAAGCATTTGGCTCTCTTCCTTAACATTAGGCAAGCAATATTCTGCTATCCCGCCTCATTAAATGAAGGCCACCTTTGAGACCAAGGGTTGCCACCAACCCGCTAAACAGAGCCACATCCAGCTTCAAGGCCTTATCCATGAAATTCAGAATTCCTACCTCAATCCAATGTGATATGCTGTCCTCCTTAGTCTAATACTATTATAAGCTCTTCCTAGACATTCCCTGGTTTCTGCCAATGTAAATCAGCAAAATCTCACAGTGACTTTGGTGTATATGCTATTTCCTGCCCCATCAGACTGTGTGATTGTCCCACTGGACTGTGCAGACTTCTGATCCTAGTTTAGTAGTAACAGGGGCAGGTGGGTGAGGCTTGAAGGGAATAGGTAGTTTGTTGCAAGGAAATGTCATCATAACCTTGTAGAGAGACCCAGAAGGGGAGCTGTTTTACTTAGTTCTACTTGCTTCTACTTAGTTCCTGTTTCTTTCTTTTTAATGTTTGTGTGATTTTCAGTGCACACAATGGGGGCAGACACTTAGTAGGTACACAATAAATATTTTTGGATGGATTAACATAAACATTTTACGGGTAAGGGTCAAGTATTTGAAATTCTATTTTATTTTAAAAATTGCGATGAAGCGACTGTCAAAACTTAGGCTTTTCTTCTAGTTAATCTTATTTCGACAGAGCCCCCCTCCTCATAAGCTGTATCTCTGGCTAATGGGGAGCCCCTACAGCGCAGGCTCAGGGTCGATGCCTCCTCACCCGTCACACCTGGGAAATGATTCTCAGTGCCTAGTAGATGCTCAGTAAATGCTGGTTTCATGGCTGAATGAATGAGTGTGGGGGATTGCCTCCAGGGGCCTCTTCCAGAACCATCCATCTTGGCTGGATATTGGTCACACCTTACCCGCCCCCTGTCTTCTCTGGATTGTGCTCAAAGAAACAAGCTGACCTTTTAGACTCCCAGCAAATGCTCTCCCAGATGCAAACTGATACAGTTCTATAGCCAACAGCTGGTGGGCCACTGGCGTGGTGGGTCCCCGGTGTCAGGGCTCAGGGCTAAATGCAAACGCAGTCCTGCCTCAGTGGTCCTCCTGGCACCCTGAGGCCTCTCAGTGGAGCTCCTCCCCAGACATCTGCTGGGACTCAGGGGCAGCTAAGCGTCTGCGCGTGGGCGATGTATTTGACGTCGTGGGTGCCAAGCCAATAGCCACTACTGGCCTCGCATCTCAGCTCAACCCTGATGTGGTTCAGGGGCCAGGAAGCCGGGAGACTCTGGACGCAGCCTCCTGTCCCAGACCAGGGTGTGCTCTGATGGTTCCCGCCACGGGCTCTCCTCCCGCCAGCCCTGTGGCCTCTCCAAACCGTGCACGTAGTGACCTTTCTACTGCCTTGAAACGACAGTCATAAATAATTAACCTATAACATCGCATGTACTTAAAAACCCATTTGAATGCACTAAATGGATTATCAAAAAGAAATAAAGGAAAATAATTTGTAATAAAAGAAATCCCATTTCAGTATGCAAATGAGCAGGCACAGACACACGAGGGGACATGTGAAGAGCTGGATACTTGTCGACGTCTGGAAACAAGTGTGAACGTGAGGGAGGTCGGGTCGCCAGCTGCTCCGCAGCGGGACAGGAAAATGAAAGCGACACGTGACCATAAAGGGCACATTACAAAAGGCATCCGTGTTCGAATCTTCCCAAAGTATTTCGTTCTGACATAAAGTTGACATAGGTTCTGGGTGGAGATGGTTAAATCAGCTCTCGGGCATGTGAATGGCCATTTTGTCTTGTGTGGACTGTCCTACACATCATAGGACATCCAGCGTTCCTGGCCTCACCCCGCCCTGCCCGCAATGTGGGCAGTCACTGGGACAAGCCCAGCCGCCCGCTGTTCCCACCGTGTCTCAGGTGGAAACCACCAGCCGGTCACGGTCGGCCCGTTTCCTTCGCCAACAACTGGTTTGGGAACAAGCGTGGAGTGCGATTTTGGCCAAAGTAACATGACAGAAAATCTGCCGGGTTCCTGGGAAAGGTTTCCTGGGTCTTATAAAGCGGCAGTCTGCAGGACGACATGGTCTCCTCTTCCTGCTCCTGAGCATGGGTGCATGAGGATGTCATATGTGGAGCTGCGGAACCTTCCTGCGACTGCCGGTTGAAACCTGAGAATCAAACCCCCGATGAGCCCTGAGCCGGCCAAACCCAGAGCTGCCCGGGGTACCTTCCGGATTTCTCGCTTTATGAAGTAGTAAGTCGTCTTTATGGCTTAGCTACTTGTTCTGGAGTTTTTTATTTCTTAAAGCCAAAAGCCATCCCCTCTGTGACAGGTAGGGCCACGTTTCCTCGTTACCATAGTTCCTTCTATTTGGTGAGCAAAGACTTTGTCATTTCCAAAGCACTAGGAACACAGTCTAATCATCAGAACGTGGCCCCTCCCTGTGCGGGGTGGCTTACGATCCCCATTTACAGATAGCAACACTGAGGCCAAGGAGGAAGGGAAGCGACTTGCCCGGTGTCAGACACGGGCAGCGGCTGAGCTGAGACTTGGCTCTGGCCCGGGCTGACCCCGCTGCACAGCAGCCCTTGCCCCCCACGCTGCCTCCAGGAGGGCCTCCCGCTCCTCCAGGTCTCTGTGTCCCTCATCCCCATCATTTTACATTCTCCTCGTTGGGGTGACTTCCCTGGGTTAAAACCTGAGTCTCTGGCCGTTTCTTATTATGTGTGTATAGCTCACCCTGAAAAACAAATACATATTCATGAGCACAAGTAAGTTCTTCATTAGTTCTCAGAGGGGGCAGGCTTTGAAAGAATCAGGACATGGGACAGGGAAGCCTTACGCTGAGCCTACTCGTGGTCCCAGGGTGAGCTTTCGTCCATTCATTCATGCATTCATTCATTTCTTCACTCGTTCATTGAATGCTTAGTCACCCCATGTGCTGGATGTTGTGCAGTGACCTGGAGCTGTGACCCTGGGCTAGCCACAGTCCTGACCTAGCGGGAGGAGACAGTTGAAACTCACATGAGTAGGACGACCACAGATTTGGTAAACCCCACGAAGGAAATAGTACAGCGGTATAAAATGGAAAGTGACTCCAGGGGAGTCAGGGGCTCCCCTACACAAGGTGGTCAGTGAAGACCCCAGGTGGAAGAACTAAGGCCATCTAATGGGACAGCCCCCACCCCTGCCAACACAGCAACAAGCCCCTCTGAGAATGTCCCTTGTGCCCAGGGAGCCTGGCATGAGGAACAGGTGATGCCAGGTAAAGGAGAACCACATAAAAAGAATGAAGCAAGAGGCCACAGGTGAACGCCCTCATCTACACGTCGATGCGGAGGCTTGCAACGTGGGAGCCCTGTTGGGCCAGGCGGGAGCACCAGGGTGACCCAGAGCCAGAATGAACCGTCTGTGCCCCGGGAATTTCCTTTGCCCAGGCTGCTGGTCCCTGGAGTGAAGACTGGAGACTCTAGGGCTCACTGTCCAAGGCGAGCAGAAGCCAGAAACATCGCCCGTACGGGGCTTCCTTACTGCATCTGCTCTCGGGGGTCCTTGTGTGTTTCATCAGGCCTCTGAGGGACAGAGGGGCACTGGAAGGGAGATTTGGGCAAGCTTAGGAGGTTTGAGAGTGTCTACGCACACACACAGATATACACATACATATGCATACACATTCACACACAGAAAATATGCACAGAGACGTCCACGCACATCCATGCATGAGACTATCATTGATTAATTGCTGTAATTAAGACAGAAGCCCGTTTATGCAGCAACCATTGTTCTCTGGGAATTCAAATGTAGAAAGAAACACGATTCCTGCAGAATCACACAGGCCCCATGTTTACCTGCTTACAGGTTAGTTTTGTGATATTGGGAGGATTATCCAGGAGAGAAGATCTGAGAGAGAATTAGCTACCAGCCGGGCTGCTCTCCACAGAGGGGTCCGTGGCTGAGCCTGATCCAGGAGCGAGGAGTACCCAGGGCCGCCAGACCCCCTGACCACACCGACAAGAGCAGGGTCGCACCCTCTCCTGCTGGTTGTGTTCTTGGAGGTCGTGCTCCAGTTTCAGGAATCTCTGCAAGTCACTGGTGGTGTCCACCCTCCAGACACACACAGGGCTGCACTTTCGGGTCCCCTGTGGGTGTGGGCCATGTGATAAGTTCTGGCCAATGAGCCGGGAGCACATTGATGGCTTCACTCACAGGCTGCACATTTAACTGTTAGCGCAAGACCCCCTCCCCAAGCTTGTCTTCTGCCGAGATAGTGGTGACATAGGAGAGGGCAGCTGCTCCTTCATCCTGGGTTACAAGTGAGGAGACACTGGGCATAGCTCCCAGCTGCTCCTCTGTCGTTTGGGCAAGAAATCAACTTTTACGGTCAGGGCTGCTTAGCTTGGAGGCGGGGCTATTTGTTACGCAGCATAATCCTACCAACCCTCACTACAGATCTGGGTGTTCGAACTGATCCACCCTCAGGAGAACAACTACCATTTCCTGAGCATTCCACATGATCCAGGCATTGCACTCTTTCATACAATGTATATAATATATATAATAAATATGGGTGTGTATTAATTTTTCTCCACTCGACAAAGGAGGGAAGGATAATAATGGTTAGCCCTCACTGAGCACGTAAAATGCAGCCAGCATTTGCTAAGAGCTCTAACTGGATAACTTCTTCAAGCCTCACAACGGTCCTGGGAGGTACGTGCTTTTATTTATTCCCATTTTACAGATGAGGAAACTGAGACCCAGAGTGGCCACGCACATGCCTGGGACACACAGCCAGCAAGTGGCAGAGCTGGAATTTGAACGAAGGTCCAGTCTGAGTTCTGATTTGGGGTTTACGCTGAAGTCCCCATGGGGTGCTGGTTGTGACCCTCAGGTCCTAGGCAGGACGTGGGGTGCGGATGCCCAGGGGCTCGGTGCTGACACCCTTTGCCACACCCAGCCCTGAGGGGGGTGCCGGGGGATGCCGGTGTCAGGGCCGGCCCAGGCTCCCAGCCTGCCCGTCCTGGCGGCTGGAGCCGAGGTCACGCCTGTGGCCAGGGGTTCTGTGGAGTCAGCAGATCCCTTCCCCACTGCCTCATGGAGGCATTCATCCCGCAGCCTCCCCGCCCCTTCGTCTGGAATGGACCCTCTTTGAGTAAACCCCATTGATTCTGCCTAATTCTCTCTTCAAATGAAATCATGGTTATTTCGGGAGCAGCATCCTCACAAAGGTTTCCCCGGAGCACTGAGGTGGGAAATGCAGATAAACACACCTCTTTGTAAAATAAATGGATGCAATTAGGCCCAGGGCCAGCAGACGATCAAGGGCTCCCGGGCCTCACTTTCACAAAATGCCTGAGTCCTAGACTTTTGGAGTTTCCTCCGAATGAGGCTGCGTCCAGAGTCCAAGAGAAACTGCGGGTGGGCGACCAAATAACCATCGCACGTCCTGAGCGGTTCCCGTGACCCGGCGCTGATGGAGGCTTTCCCTGCGGTCACTCATCCAGCCCTCGCGCCAGCCCTGTGAGGAACTCGCTGCCGGAGCCTATGCTACAAATGGGGAAACCGAGGCGCCAAAAGGTCATGTGATTTGCCCGGGAATTTAGACACAGGAAGTCCGGCCACAAAGCTCGCGCACTTGGTCACAGGCCCCATGTTCCCGCTGTCCCTCCATCCCTGTCCTCACACGCACCTGAAACGGATGTATTTTTTTAAAATCGGTATAGTGCTTCTCTTCTGAACAGCATGATGATAAAGCGTTTGTCTGTCCACTTTAACTCACCAGCCGGCCCGTGGTTTTCATAACCCTGTTTTGGCATTTCTTCATTTTTTATATACCAGGAGACTCCCAAGAGCTAAGCGTCCTGAGGCTCCCCTCTCTGGCAGGCTCTGCCCTCTGTGTCAGCGTGCTCCCTTCCCCAAGTGTCCAGCGGGCCTGGGGGTTGGGAACGACGGCTGTGTGACCCTGGGTGAGCCCTGTCGCCCCTCTACCTCTTTCATCTCCAGCACCCCGAAGAGGGTTGTTGTGGAAATCCATGAGGTGACATTCCCATGGGACACCATGACCAGCACATAGTAGGTGTTCAATTAACGCTACATATCAGATTGACTCTTCAGACCCAGACGGGCACAGAAATCCCTCTCAGCCGTTACCTGGGAGGAGGGAGGCGTGATTTCCCTGGGTGCCCATCAGGTGGGGCCAGACCCTCTGAGCCTCCCCCACGGGAACAGAGCAGGGGCTTGTGGATGAGGGTGGCGGGGAGTTCCAGTCCCATCCTATAGCTGAGTCTCTGCGAATAGGACCCAGATCTGGCTTGGCCACTGCCAGGACAGAGACGCCGCAGCCTCTCCCTGACAGTGGGTGGCGCTGTGGATGGAGGGGCAGCCCTACCCCCACACCCGAGCCTCCTCCGCTCTCCTGATGTGCAGTTCCTCACAGCCCAGAGCTCTATCATCCTCCAGTGTCTAACATGGGCCAGGTACGCGGGACACGAGTCCCACCTGCCAGGGCCATTCTGTATTCTTTCCAAAAAGCCGCTTGGGCCGAAAGCCAGAGAGGGTGTGGCACATGCGTGTGGCTCCCACAGGGCTGCCATCCCCCAGCCTTGCTCCTGTCCCTGGAACAGCCCACCCCTCCCTGTCACGGGATCAGAAAAGCCCCCATCAGTCACTCCGCAGCTCTTGAGGTCTCTGGTGAAGCATAAATAGGTAAGTGGGAGGTGTCTCCCGGTTCCCCATTGGCCCCTGTGGCACTATGACGCACGTGTCACCCATCAGGGTCCAGGGCCAGAGCGAGGGGAACAGAGGACAGGTAGGTCTTGAGTGGAGAGAGGCGATGTGTAGACAGGATCTGGAAAGATCTGGAGGCTGAACCCAGGGTCACATGGTGGGAAGCTGGGGCAGCCCGGCACTAGTGACCTGGGCCTGGAAAGTGCTGGAAAGGAAACAGTGGGAGGTGCCCTCCAGTGCAGGCTGGGCAGAAGCTGGTTAAGGCCCGCTTAGGAGGACTTAACCTGTGGGACTGGGCCCCTCTGCTCAAGTCCCTCAGGACTCCTGGGTGGGAGGGCAGAGCCGCCGGGGGCAGCTGTGGTGATCCAAGGAGAGGAGCATGGGCCCCCCCAAGTGCTCACGGGCCCGTACCTGGACCCCACCCCGGCTGGAAGCCTGGACACAGGGTCTGAAGCCAGGTAGCCTGGGCTCACACCCCAGCCACTGTCCCGCGGGACGCAGACGATGAAGGTGCCAACACCTGCACCTTCCTTACCTCCTTCCAGGAGGATCGTGGAGCAGGAGGGCCAGGGCGGGCCCCAGGCAGAGGCGGATTTAACGGCGGGCGCACCGGGCGCGCACCCTGGGCCCCAACGCCTGAAGCATGTATTTTTATTTTCCTTGTCTCTCTCTCTTTTTTTTAAGGGGCCTAACATTTTCTTCTGCACCCAGGGCCTCAGCCGACCTTCATCTGCCTCTGGCCCCAGGGAGTCCTCAGGTCCCTGCCCAGGCTCCTACTAGGGCTCTGCCAGCCTCACGGTCACACACTGTCACGGCCCCCACCATCCATCCAGTTATTACTTACTGACTGTCATGTGCCCACATTGCCCCAGGCTCTGGGAGCGGAGCCCTCGCGGAGCCGACGCTGTGGCTGGGCACGGCAGACAATAAAGCCAGCGACTCCAGTACGTGTCTCACAGGGTGTGCCAGGAAAATCACACGGAGAAGGGTGGGCACGCGGGGCTTGGGGAGGGGGCAATTTCAGAGATGGGCGTCAGGGAAGGCCTTGGGGAGCTGCCGGCTCTAGACGGAGACCTGAAGGGGGGTGGGGGAGCCGTCCCAGCCCAGGAAACAGCTCACTCTGGGGCCCTGAGAGAGTCATCTGGTGAGTTCCAGGGACAGTGAGGCCAGAGCGGCTGGAACGGAATGAATGCGAGGGAGAGGAGCACACAGGACGCGGGGGCGGGGTGGCGTGCAGGGATAGAGTGGGGTCTTCAGGGGAAGGGGCAGGGGGCTCTTGGGTTTTCACTCGGAGTGAGATGGGAAGACCCTGGAGGGTTCTGAGGGAGGAGGGACTGAGAGAACCTGACTTAGATTCTGACAGGAGCCCTCTGGCTGAAAAGGGGTGGGGCATGAGGGTGAGAGCTGGGAGATCAACGAGGAGAAGACTGGAATATTCTAGGCAAAAGATGATGGCGTGGGTCAGAGTGGCAGCAGTAGGCGTGGAGAGAAAGAGCCAGGAGTCCAAATCTAGAGCAGGAAGGCGCAGGCAGGGAGAAAAGAAATGTTCCTCTAGGGCCGCCTTTCCAGGGAGGGAAGGATTTCCCCAGAGCTCCCTCCTTGCACCTCATTGGTCAGAAGTGGATCAGCGTCCATCAGTCACGGGCAAAGGGTGGGACCCTGTGACTGGCTTGCCTCTCCATTCGTAATTTGTGGGGCCCTGGACCCAAAAAATAAAAATCTAGAGCCTTGTTCAAAAATTATTAAGAGGTTCAGGACTGTGACGGCGGAGCCTTAAGCCAGTCGGGAGGCCCTTCTGTGCCCAGTCCCTGCGCCGAGCGTGGGGCCACCCAGACAGGCTGCAGGAGGGAGGGTGGGGGCAGTAGGGAGGTGACCCCGATGTGTGCCGCAGCCTCAGCGGCCTGAGATTCAGGGTCTATGACCTGCTGTGTTGGCTTTGCTTGTCCCCACAATGGGGACAATGCCCCAGGGAGTTTCTGGGAAGATGTAGGTGATACACACTAAGTGCTTAGAACAGTGTCACCGTTCTCAATAACTCTAAGGACAAGATCCACCTCTTTCCCAGTCTGTGGGTGTCACACAGCTATAACCTGAGCAACCCAGGGGAATTTATCTCCCCCCACCCCCCAGCCCTAGGACCTGCCACACTCCCTTGAGTCAGCACCTTGAAGAGCCCCGGCGCCCCTGCTTTGGGGATCAGCCGAGAGGCGGGTGGCTATGGAGAATAAACAGAAACATCATTATATGTCAACCTAATGCCACACACTTCCTGAAACCCAATAGGAGAAGCGCAACATGTTATAGACAGAAATGTTCCCGTGCCCCTCTCTCTGGAGAGTGCTCTCGGCCGCTCTCAGAAGCACTCGAAGGGGCGGGCGCAGTGGGACGGGAGCTGGGATCGCTGTTTTGACAAGAAAACCATTTGTCTTTGCTCTAAACTCTCATCGGCGGTTTGTGATTCTAGGTGAGGATGCCAAGGCCCGCCAGTCGGGTCCCGGCCTGCCCTGAGGTCAAATCCTCCTACCGCCCCCCTCCCTGCTCAAACCACAGTGGGCTTCTCCCTGCTCCCCCAGCTGACCAGGAGGGTCCTCACCTCCAGGTGCTACACCCGCTCTTCCTTCCTCCTGGAAGCAGCCGCCTCCGTGGCCTCTCCTCCTTAGGCCTCCACGCGAGGGCTGCCGCAGAGAAGCCTTCCCTGGCCCTTCACTCACCTGTCCTCCCACCCACACATTTATCTTATCGGCATTTACAACACCTGACACGTTAGGCACCCATGTGTTTAGAGGATTTGGGAGTTGCCTTCCTGCAGAAAATAAACTCCACAAACACTTTCCTGATGTGATTTTGGTCCTAGAATGGAGCCTGGTACCCAGTGGGCCTTCAATAAATATTTGTTAAATGATGCCATGAGGGCAAGAGGTGGCACCAAGGGGGTTGTGGAGCCAGACCTAGCATCACATACAGGTTTCTGCAAAGCTCGTGCGTGGCAGGACGCTGGGTGAGGCCACCTTCTGGACAGGGTGGGTCTCCTCGGCCCACGGTGGCTTTGCATCGTCACCGTGCCCTCCTGCCAAATCAGACCCGGCACCGGGTGACTCAGACCCCGCCTGATGGTAGAACATTCCTGCAGGTCGTTCAGCTCCATCATGACTTTCAACAAGGGACCGGGGACCCTGCTGAGGGTGCCAGAGAGGGAGACAGATTGAGCAGAAGGGCTACAGGGGAGGCTGGGTCAGGGCCAGGACTGTCCGAGCCAGGTGAGGTGGGGGGATACAACAGTGGGCTTTCTGAAATCTGAAGACGAATCTAGCACGAACATCTCCCATGAGGGGCGGCTGTTTATGGGTCACAGTCCCCCCTGCATGGTTACCCCTTTGCTGATTCATTCCACTAAAGTCGACAGGCACTGACCGAGCACATACTATGCGCCAGCCCCTATGCTAGAAACGGGGTGCAGCTGTGATCAAGGCAGGCCCCCAACCTCATGGAACGTGCAGTCTGCAACATGTGCAAAGGCCACAAGGCGGCATTCATGACAGGAAGGCAGCCAAGTCCTTTCGTAGTTAAGATGAACTCTTCAACCCTTCCCCTCCTCCGCCCCCATTTCTGCCACGTTCTGGGACCAAAGCCAGATGCTCCCATGCTGCACCTGGGCAGAGTCCACAAAATCCAGTGGCCACTGTGTGTCCCCCTTGCTCTGTGTGAGGTTGCTACCACACCCCCCTGGAACCGCCTGGGGGGCCAGTATTTCTTGAGCTCTATGGCTGTAGGTAAGTCACTTAAACTATCTGCACACTTTCTCCTCTGTAAAATGGGGCCCATAGTATGCCTACCTCGAAGGGTTGGTACGAGGGTCGCATGACATGATGCCTTTAAGCCACTGGCAAAGTGTGCAATAGATATTAAGTGCTCAACACCTGAGAGAGTTTGAATGTTGCTATTGGTCCTTCGGACAAGTGTGGGAGAGGCCAAGCTGGCCAGAGGATGAGAAGTCCTTTTTTTTTTTAAGATTTTATTTATTTATTTTTAGAGAGAGGGGAAAGGAGGAAAAAAGAGAGATAGGGAAACATCTGTGCGATCTATTGCTGACCACAAGCCCCCAGCTGGGGACCTGGCCCGCAACCTGGGCATGTGCCTTGACTGGGAATCAAACCAGCGACTCTTTGGTTCTCAGGCCGGCGCTCAGTCCACTGAGCCACACCAGCCAGGGTGAGAAGTCCTCTTTGAGGAATGTAGCTGTATGTCCTCTCATTATAGATGGGGGAACTGCGGCTCAGAGAAGGGCAGGGCCTTGCCCAAGGTCACACAGCACAGCAGGGGACTCTTAACTTGAAACACTGCTGCTTGGTCAGGCTCATCCCAACAGCCCTCTCCTGACCAGCCTCGACCTACCAGGGTACTAGTGCCCAGAGAGGGGCAGCTGTCAGCTATGATTTCTGACCAACCTCCCCAACAAGCCCCAAAGCTCTGGAGACTTACAACGCTCCCCGGCTCTCCGTGGCCAGGCAGGACATCCTGGTGCACAGCGCCACCTGGTGGTCAGCGCCCCTGCAGGTCGCGGTTTCCAGGCGAGGTGGGGCGCTGCACATTAGTTGTGTGGGTTCCTGGTCACCGCCCTCACGCATCTCACTTTACAAGGGTCTTTCACATTCTTCTCATATATCGAATTGCAAGGGAAGGAAAAAGAGAAAGAAAAGCACAAAAGGAAAAAAGGAAAGGACATAAAAATAGTGTTTTGCTCACAAGCATATGTTATGGAACAAAATATATATATATACATATGTATGTATGTATGCTAGGAAAGAAAGAAAATGGGGAGGGGGAGGGAAAAAATCAAGAAAGAGAGAGAAATAAAGACAAATGAAAAAAATAGAGAAAATATTCATGCCAAGTCAGGCCAAGCCCAACCTAGAAGGGCAGAGGTCAGTGCCCATCATCGACAGTCCCAGCAACCTCCAGGCTGTCTTTGTCCCAAACGTGGGAGCCGTGTTTGGGTTGGAATCTGATCGGCAGGACCTAGCAGGACCAGGGGCCAGGTAACCTCAACCTCTGAGTACTTCGCGATCCCTGGCGCCACCTGCTGGATAAGCAGGGCACCACATTTATCCCCAGGAAGTTAAACTGGGGACCCTAGACTGTTGAGCCCCGGCAACGCAGCCAGGGGGATGTAACGTCTCCCTTTCTCGGAGGAAGAAACCAAGGCTCTCAAAGAGACGGGCACTTCCCGAGAGGTGGCCACTCAGCAAGCACAGAAGCCTCGCAGTCCAGGGGGCAAACAAGGGTCTCTGATTTCAAAGGTCTTAGTCCACGCCCTCCCTGCCCTGAACAATCCAGGCTAGCCCCCGAACAAAGCCGGGCACAGAGCAATGTGGTTAGAGGTGCGAGCTTTGGCTACTGACAGTGGGAGAAGCTGAGGCTCAGATCGATTCGGACACCTGGACCCAGCTGTCACCCTGGGGCAGCAGGCAGCTGAAGGTCTGAGACCCACCAACTGCAGGGCTTTGCCCACCCCTCGGTGTGTTCCAACGGCCAGCACAGCAGCTCCTGACCACCAGGCCCTCCCTCAGCCTACACCTCCGTGACGACTCCAGAGCCAAGGACCTGGACTGTCAAGAGGCCAGCTCCAGCCACACTTGCCTGGGCAGGGCCATCCCAGACCCTGGTGCGTCAGGTAAAGGAGCAAGCTGGGCCGGCCGGGGCCGTGGGGGACTGGGGAGCTGGCGCCTTGCCCACGGGCTGTGGCCACTTCTCAGCTCCGGTTGACAAGTGGCCAGGTGGGAACGTGCGCCAGTGCGACCAGAGCTTCTGCATTTTCTAGAAAAACCAAGCATCAGAATTTGGAAGTGAAATCTGTTGGTTCTTAAATGGGGATGTCTAGTTCAAAATTGTAAACACACCGTATCAGGGGAAAAAAAGAAAAAACCACCCATCGATGTCCACACCCATTCCAGCCGATGACCCGCCAGTTTGAGGCCTCTCGCCTCCCATAAAGTGCCCTGCTCATCTCTGGCTTGTAGTTGTGACAAAGGCCCTCTGGAGAGGGAAGCTTCCACCCCCACATTGCAGAGGTGGCTCTGTGTCTGAGAGACGTGACTTGCTCAGGGCCACAGAGACTCCACTTCTCGGCTCCAAACCGAAGCTGCCTCGGTGGTCACTACAGAACCCACTTTTCTCCTCGCAGGCCCCCAGGGTGCCAAACAGGCAGAAATGGCTGCTTCCTGTAACAGTGTCTGCCTGGAGGAAGGCAGCAAATCCTCCCTGCGAGCCCCAAATAGAGATTGAGGCGACAGCCCCTCCCTTAGAGTGATTCTTCTGGATCCAAAACTGGCCTCGGGAAATTCCGAATAATCAGTCTGTGGCTGTGCTGAAATCCCACCAGGATTCACCCTCAACGATTACAGTGCTGCGTCTTTGACACCTGCCATGGAAAAACATCGGGCTCTCTCTGGGAGAGACCGAGGCTGGGCCTAGAGAGGATGAGCTCTGGGACAGGTCAGTTTGGAAAGAAAAGAGATTAAAAGAGAATGGGCTCTAGTCTGAAATGGCAGGACTGGTGTGAGCATCGGGAGGACCCCAAGGGTGGCCATACCTGTGGGCACCTTTAAGATCAGGGTGTTTGTATAAATGTCGGTGCTTCCCAAAGTGTGGCAAAGGAGGGAAAGAAAGGGAGGAGGGAAGGCGGAACGGGAGGGAAGGGGAAGGGGCCGGGGAAGGTGGGAGGGGAGGGAGGCAGGTATGGGGCAGCCCAGCAAACCTGCAGGTCAGACTGCCCAGGGAAAGGGGCCGCCTTCGGGGCGCAGGCAGACCCGGGTAGCTTCTTAGAGGTGGCCTGGGCCCAGGCAGGTGAGACTGAGCTCACGGCCTGGGACCAGGACTGACAAGAGGTCCAGGTATGCGTGCAGTGTCTGCACCAGCATGCGTTCTGATTGGCCTGTTTGCAGCCAATGTGGATTCTAACTGGACAAAAACCAGTTCGACCAGTGTTGAGTATTTGGACCTCCATGCCAGCCCTGACCCCAGATCCCAGATCCCAGGCCAGAATGGGCCTTGCAGGTTGGGGCAGGGGATGGCTCGATGACTTCCCGTGGACCTACCCTGACCCCTGGGCACATGTAAGACCAGGAACTCTGGCATGACACCCAAGAGGTGGGAAATACCGGGAAAACAGTCACATTTTTCTACCATCGCAGGGAAATGGGAGGTCAGAATCCAAAGTAAAGGTGAAATACAATATGACCATTATTTTCCTGGCACACCTGAGACACAGACCTGCAGATGGTCCTCGCCACTCGTCTGTGAGGGAAAATATACTGTCCTTGTTTTACAGGAGGAACCGGGGCTCGGGGGTAACATCACTGACGAGGGGTCACCGGCTCAATGGCCCTTCCATGCAAGTCTTCGAGATCTTGGTTCATTCCATCATGAAGCTGACCACACCATCCCCATGCCACCAGGGTTGGTCCCAAAGGAACCACATCTCAAGATATTTGTATTATAAACTGACTTTTAATAATAATAAAAAATCTATCATGAATTTGATGAGCAGAATCTGTACATTTTAAAGTAAACCAGTGCACGAAGCCTTGCCCTTGGGAGCCCCTCTCCACTCCCCTCACGGGGCTGAGGCAGGTCCTCGTTGGTATCCAGCTTGCCAGGGTCCAGCAACAAGCCTGCCTCTTGCCACCTAGTGATCAGAAAGGCGGCCCCTGGAGGCCGAGGGGCCATCATGCTGGCGGGGCTTCAGGAAACCCACGGCTACCTCAGTACCAGCCAAGGGCAGGGAGGCATCCCCTCCTGCCTCGGCTACGGCATTTCCCTGCTGGAGACCAGGAGCTGGAGGGGACAGGCTGCGGAGGGGTTACCTGTGTGGGTCCCTGTGCCCAGAAGGTGGGCAGGTTGGCTTCCTGTCTCTCTAGCTGGCTGAGAATTCCTGAATGCCCTGCTCTGAGCTAACATCAAAAAAATAAATTACAGAAGCCATCACCCAGGGTTTCCCAGGGGCCCTCCGACCTACAGGACACACACCTGTGTGTGAAAACACATGGGTGTTTCAACCTCCTCCAGTCCTGGCCCAGCTGCCTCTCGAACACTTATAGCCAGTCATTCAAAGAGAGCAAAGTAACTCATTTTAACACTGACCAGCTGCTGGGGAACGGGGGGTGGGTGGGAAGAGGAACCAAAATTCATACCTGTAAGCGATACCTTATGACCCTAATATTTAGAAAGATGAAATACTGACATTTTTTGAATTTTCAATAATTTAGTTTTTCTTTTTTTTTTTTGTTTTGTTTTGTTTTTAGTAGAACTGGGAAAAGTTGTCAATACTACCTTATGTTGGTCCCCTGTTAGACAATATACCTTTCTTTGAAATTTAAAATGTCAAAGATATAATCACACAACCTGGAAAAAAAAAAAAGTCTCAACACCACCACCACCAACATAAAACTCCAAAATAAACCATAGAGATTTCACGCCATATAAATAAAGTCAGAGCAAATCTCGTGCCCAGGGCCGATGGCTCAAGTCCCAATGGCGGTGCAGTCGGAAGCTGGTGTGGCTTTCGAGCGTCCTCTTGGTGACAGGTGTTGTGCCCTGTCCCTCTGTCTTTCCTGGCAGAGGCTGGCTTTTCTGAGTCCGCCGAGCAGGTTAGTGCAGGGTTAGGGGGGATCTGGAAGCTAAGGTGAGGAGGAGGCAGAGACGTGTGGGGCACCTGGAATGTGGGTTTGGAAGGGGTCCAGGGTTTTGAAAGTGCGCGCTGAGCCATCCCAGTGGAGCCGAGTCTGCGGGCCACCAGCGGCGGTGCCCATGACTTCTCCTGTGTCCCGGGGATTTGGGGGCAGGAGCCCTGGCCCTGGATGCACCCATCGGCTCTGTGGGTCCCCAGCACCCCCTTGGGTTTCTGGCAGAAGTGTGGAACGTGCCGGCCCCGAGCCGATCGGCCAGCTCGTCCGAGAGTCGGGGACACAGCCTGTCCTCGCAGGAGGGGATGGAAGGCTGGGCAGATCCCGGAGCGGGCGGAGTGGAGGCCGCGGGCTGGCTCTGGAGCAGGCCAGACTGACCCTGTGTCCTCCCAAGTCCCTGTTCCGGAGGACGCAGCCAAGCACCATGCATCTCGGTGTTCAGAGGTCTCCGTCCACCGGCGGCTGGCAGAGGCGGTACAGCCTGGTGGACGGAGGCGAAGAGATGAGGACGGGCTGGGGGAGGCTGGGGCCTTTCACTAATACTTCCATTTTTATGGAACAGGTCATCATCCATGCCAGCAAACAGGACTCAGGAGATATTTCTAACAATGCTGAGTGACAAATATTGATGCTGCCCACACTGCCCCCGGCTATCTGGGCCCCTCCCCACAGTCTCTGCTCCCTCCAGACAGCCGAAGGCTTTACAAACACAGCCAGTCTGCGCGGTGTTAAGATACGTGCGTGGGTGTGTGTTTACATGTGCGGGGTGTGTACGTTCTTCCACAGTGATGGTGGCAAACTAGTCACCACGCTGTAGCCCTGGAGTTTTTTCACTTAGTAGTAATCTCGGGGGCCTTTCCCTGAGCACACAGGAGGGCTGCCTCGGTTTTCTTAACGCCTGCTCTGGAAGGGCACTGAGTTTCACTGCCAAGGAAGGAGAAGCCACAGATGGGTTCCGGCAGGAGAGGCAGGTCTGCTGTGGGGAGAATGACGGCAGCGGGACCAGAAAGGAGTGGCTGCAGTGACAGAGACGTGGCAGAGACAAGACAGGGGACCAAGGCAGCGCAGTGACTGGGAGCTCAGCCCGCAGGTCTGCCTAGACTGCCAGGGTTTGGAACCCCAGATCTGCCATTTACTAGCTGTGTGACCCCAGGCAAGATGCTCAACCTCTCTGTGCCTCAGTGGCCCCAAATGCCAATCGGAGATGCTAACAGTATCTTGTTCACGGGGTTACTGTTGCAGTTAAAACACATAAAGAGACGGAAACAGAGCCCAGGTGGGGTAAGTTAACATACGAAAAGATCCAAAAGAAATGAGGGTAAAAGAATGCAAGGAAAAACTGGCGACATACACAGTAAGGTCTACGTGGGAGCTGCTGTAGTCACCAGCGCCATTTCCTGGCTGTGACAATGTCCTATGGTCACATGAGAGCTGAGTGAGGGCATGCAGGAACTCTCTGTACTACTTTTGTAACTTCCTGTGAGTCAAACTATTTCAAGATAAAGTTAGTTAAAAATTGTGGGCAGATGCTGATAACAAACTGGGGCAGTGGGGATGGAGAGAGCTGGGCTGAAATCAAAGTGGAGGGATGAGGGGTCGTGAGGACAGGAAGCTGCTGGCGGACTGAGGGTCCAAGGGCGGCAGGGCGGCAGAGAAAGGGCGGTGCGGCGTGGTGGGGCCGCGCCAAATCCTTGCCCGTGGTTCACTTGGGGGGCCTTGATTCATCTTCCCAAAGTGGGAGCTCTTCTGAGGAGTGAAAAACTAAGTGTATTTGTTCTTCATAAAGTGGGGCCCCCATAAATGAGAGGTGAGGCCCCATATGACAACCAGGGGGTCTGCCTGGGGGGAGGCCAGGAGTTTGACGCCAGCCCAGGTCCTGGTCTTCCCGGAGGAAAGAAGCGGGGAGTACTCACCGCGGTGCACCCTGGGGCATCTGATCCTTGACCCGCAGGTTTTTGGCCAGAATCTCCACCCTGGGGCCCTGGGAAGAAAGAACTGTGAGGCTGGGACCTGCCTCCACGTGGAGTTCGGGGCACTTGAACAGCTGTGTGTGCTTGGTGGGGGGAGGCTGAGGAAAGGGTAGGTGATAAACCCCGGAAGTGAAAATCCCAGGCCCCCTCCAGATGGGGAGAAGGGCCACATGTGGGGCTGATGACGCCCCATCCCCGATGGCCCCTTGTCCTGCCCTCAGCCCAGGACGCCCAAGCCAGGACGCCCGCAGCCGGCGGGGCTGCCCCACCTGCTTCCGCATGATGTCCGTGGCCTGCATGATGCACTTGGGGAGCAGCCCGTGGCTCCGCGCCAGGATGGCCGCCTGCTCCAGGGAGACACTCAAGGTGCTCCTGCAGGGGAGGGCGAGGGGGACAGCAGGTGAGACGGGGACTTCCTGCCCTACCACACGAGGCCTCTGAGACACCCCCCGTCCCACATCCAGGAACTGGCCACCACCCAGACCATCGTGGCCTGGCAGGCCCTTGGCCTCACATCCTCCTGTCCCCAGGTGAGCCGCTGCCTCCGGGGCAAGAACTGCCCCCATCCCCACATAGCTGCTGGGCTCACCCCCTACTCCCAGGTGTCTTCTCTCCGAGAAGACCGCCTGCCACCACCCACCAACACGCCACCGCACACGGCCAGTGTCTGACCGCGCACTCCCTGCACCCCTCTGACACGCCAGCGGCACGCAGCGGGCACCTCTTCCTCTGGTCTCTGTGGTGCCACCAGGGCCCAGCTCTGTGCTCACCTCTGCATGCCGGTGCCACACATGGCAATCTGGCAAGCCCCCAGGCGGTAGCAGAGCTCGGAGGAGATGGGGATGAGGCCGGCACCCAAGCTCCCAGGGGCACCAGGTTTGGGGTGGACAAGGGACTTCATGAGACGACAGAGCTCATCCAGGGCATTGATGGGACGTATCAGCTGGGAGGTGCACACACACAAACGACCGGACAGTTGGCAGAGGCCCCCACCCAGCCTTCCACCCCAGCCCTCCACCCCACCGGCTCCCTCCCGCCCAGCTCAGCGCAGCTGTCCTCCCGGTTCCCCTCGCCAGGGGGGTTACAGCCCAATTAACCTTCCCCGACCCCTGCTCAAGGACCATCTGTGGCTCCCCACTGCCCCACAAGCTGCCGTCAAGTGTTCCGATGCATTTCAGGCCTAACCTTCTAATCTCATTCTCTTCACTTGCTCAGGTGTGCCCCCAGCTAAGCCTGAAGGAAGTGCCCTCTCCTGTCCGCTCTCAACTGCCGCTCCGGCTCAGGCCGAGCCTCCCTAGGAAGAGCCTTCCTTCTGCCCGGTCCCCTCCGCTGCCTTGTGGAGGCACGAAATGCTGCTTTGTCAAGTCCTTCCGTGGCATCTTAATATTCTGCCAGCCAGGCTACAAACCCCCAAAGGGTCATGCCCTCCACTGCTCTCAGAGCCCCCAGCCTCACAGTCCCAAGGCCAGGACCCCCAGACCACCGGCAAACCCAAGGCCTGCCTGAGCCTGGGAAGTGCGTGACAGGCCTGGAGCATGTGCCCTTAGAGAACCAACCGTGGCACACGACCGCGTGGGTCCTGGAGAGCCAGATCTTCCCATTTCTCAAGGAAAGCTAGAAGCCTCCATCACACAGGAAATCTTTCAGTTTTTAAACGTTGGCAACAAATGTGAAACAAGCCAAGAGAAAGAACCCTGCAGGGCCACAGCTGGCTGAGCCTCAGGGGAATGCTGCGATAAACAAAGGGGGTCGGTAGGGCCAGGAGGGAGGGTGCCAGCGAAAATAGGTCATCTAAGAATTCTAAAGCAGCGGTGGGGAAGCAGCTGGAATTCCTAGAACGGGGAGGGCGTTAAACCAGGAGACTTCCTGGAGGAGGGGCCGCAGAGGGCTCGAGGCTGCTCTGCCAGGATTCTGGTTGGGGTGCCACCCTGAACCCTGACAGCTGCATTGTGACCTGAGAGCCCCGAGCCCTGCCCAAGCTCCACAGCGGGGTGACGTAAGGATGGACACACCTGGTCGATCTTCACCGCCGTGGTGCTGGCGTCCGTGGGCAGGTTAGACCGTTCCAGGTAAAACGCTCTGAAAGAGGAAGATGTGGGTTTGGGCTGGGCCGCCACGCCCACCGTCCACACAGCCCCCGCCCACTGCAGCTGTGGCCCATCCATCCTCTGACAACCCCCAGAGAGAAACCACTGGGAGCACCCTGCAGGGCTCTCCACGCCCACAGTCACCCGTTCCTCCAACAGCCCCAGGGGAGCAAGAAGGGGCCCCCAGGCACTCCTCAAATGCCACCTCTCCCGGACTGCCTGTCCTGATCAGGCGGTCAGCACCTGACACTCCCACTCTGTGCCCGCATGCCGAGTGTCTCTCCTCTGAATACTCTCACACCTGACACGTCACACTGCCCTGGGGTCACTGGTTTCCTGGTCAGTTCCCAGTCAGGGTACAAACCTAGGTTGCAGTTCGGGCCCCAGCTGGGGCGCCTACAAAAGACAACCAAGTGATGTCTCTCTCACATCGACGTTTCCCTCCCTCTTTCTCCCTCGCTCCCCCTCTCTTGAAACTCTCTCCCTCTCTCTCTAAAAGCAGGGGAAAAATGCCCTTGGGTCAGGAGAAATATTTCTTCTTTAAAGAAGCAGCTTTATTGATCACGGCCGGCTCCCAAGCATGCGCCAAGAACACAGCCTGGCCCACATGTGTTACGTGCACGAAGGGACGGGTGAATGATCAGAGACGCGATATTCTAAACAGGCAGCCAGCAGCATGGAACAGACTGATGGCATTGATCAATCCGAAGAGATGCCAGTTTTAATAACAAAGCTGGACGTTTCCCTGAAGGCATCAGTCTCCCACTTCCAGATGGTAAGGCTGGGCTCCAACACAGCGAAGGCCTTACCCACCCCCTGAAACTCTGGGTCACAGTTCACAGAGGGAGAAGGGGAGGGGGAGGGGGGCTGCTTCCCTGGGTCTGAGGCTCCTTCCTGACCAGTGTGGCCCCTGCTCCCCCACTTCTCTCAGGGGGTCTCTGCCAGCAGGGCTAAGGCCCAGGGGGCCACACCCCTCACTCACAGGCTTAAGAATCCCACCCAGCTCCCACACCCACGTAGAAGGAAACAGGCAGCTCCTCGCAGCTGGAAGGACCTGTTTTGATGGCAAACAGACCTAGTTCCAAGCTCAGTTCGGTCACCACCTAACTGTGTGACCTTGGACAAGCCAGGCACGCGCTCTGGGACTCAGTCCCCTCATCTGTCAAGTGGTTTAGAATGGCCAGCTGTGACTATGGTGAATCTGATGAGCGCCTGTAGGCAGAGGGCCTGTCACACAGTAGGTGCTCAGGAAAAGGCATTTTGCCCACTCCCACCCTGGGAGGGCCCATCTGGTGCCTTATATGCTAATAACCTCTCCCCGGCGAAGATCCGGACTCCTACCGCCAACACGTGGCCCAGGCAGATACCTGAGTTTGCGGTAATACTGCTGAACCTTCTCCAGGGACTGGGCGTTGACCTCCTGCTGCAAATCTTCCGCCGCCTGGCTGCCTGGGGAGGGTGGCCCCTCCAGGTTCTCCAGAGCTGAGAAGAAAGGAGAGGGAGGGCAGGGGGTGGGGTCCCGGTGTCCTTGGAGCCTGGGCTACCCGCCCCTCCCACCGCCCCGTGGGCCCCGCTCCACGCCCCCCAGCTCACCCTTTGTGAAGAGCACGGTGTGCAGCCTCAGGCTGGCCCCGCCCTCCAGGCGGGAGGGCAGCTTGGAGAAGTGGTAGCTGTCGAGGTAGAAGATGACCTTCAGCGCCTGCCGGCTGCCCTCAATGTGGTAGAAGACATTGGTGTCTGTGGGGGGACAGGGTTGGGTGGGGTGGGTCACCACCAGGCCTAGGGGAACCCTCCCCCTACCCACCCGCCTTCATCAGGGTGGCTAGAGACCTGCCCTCCACCTCCACTGGGGCGTTCTGGGACCTTCCTGTTCTCCCCACCCCAGAGGGTTCACCTCAGTCCCCCTTGTCACCCCACGTTCAGGATGGCGTCCTGGGTCGTCCCTGTCTGCCCACTCCAGAGCAGGGGCTTCAGACCTGCCTGCCCTCCCACCCTCTCGGAGTGGCCTCAGACAGCCCACCCTTCACACACTCAAAAGAGCAGCCACTGACCCCCTTTTGCCTCTTTCAACAGGTCCCAGTTCCCACTGCTTAATTCTTAGACCCGACGCTGACTCTGCCAGCTGGGGGGCTGCTGGCATGTCTTCGGGGCCTCAGCGGTGCTCCCTGTATCCCTCGCCTGGCAGCCCAGGGCCTCCCCCTGCCACATGCTGTCCTCAGATGGGACCTGCATTTATCTACCCCCTTAGGGAAGAGCCTGTGGCAGGCACAGCACTAATACCCCATCCGGCACCCAGGACAGACACCACTGGTCAATCAGCAGTTCTCCCTAAGCCTGACTTGGCCTATCAACGGGCAGTCACTGGCCATCAGTTCCAACTGGTACCCAAAACAAAGCCTATTGTCCCTCTAGATTTGCACACATTCCCAACAGGGTGGTATCACCCCCAGGGAGGGGAAAATTCATTCTTGAGGGGATGTCAAAAAGATTTACTCTTCTTATATATAAAAGCACAAATATACCTACGGCACATAAACAGATATATAATACATCCGTGGTATTAAAATGTAATGGGGGTGCGGCAATTAGGAAAAAAATCCATCTAAACAGACTCTCTATGGAAGCAATAATTTTTTACAAGTTGAGAGTCACTGATCTAGAGCAGTGGTTCTCAAACAAGGGTGTTCAAAATCCCCAGAGGGCCTGTCTGCACAGGTCTACGGGCGCTTCTTCCAGAGTTTCAGGTTCAGGTCTGGGGTGGAGCCCGAGGATCCGCCTCTCTAACAGGGACGGCGCTCAGAGAGCCACAGCTCTAGAGCCCAGCCCAGCGGTCCTCAGTCCTGGTTGTCCACTAGAGTCATCTGGAAAGCTCTGCTAGAGTCCAAGGGCCCAGGATCAGCCCCATAGAGCAAATCCGACCTGCCGGGACTGGGATGGGACTAGGGTACCAGGCAGGGCCTTTGCAGAGCCAGGTGCTTCCGGTGCAGCCAGAGCTGAGACCGGCTGGGTTGGCCTGCGGGCTCCAGGAGGGCAGGGGCTGCAGCTGTATCGCTCCACTGCGGCCCCAGAACCGAAAGCTGGGCCTGACACATACTATGTACTCGTAAGTGCGGATGTGTGGATGGACGGAGAGGGGTTGGATGGGTACGCAGACGGATGAGTGGGTGGGTGAGTGGTGGCAGGGTCACAGACGAGTGGCAGGGAGGAAGCCAGGGAGGAAGGAAGAACCTTATAATCATGCTATAAATTCTTAGAAAATCTTAACAAGTCCTCACCCCAATAATGGATATCTTTAGAAATCTTAGTAAGAAATGGGTACTGGCTGTTCCCTTTTAAAAGCTTTTGGAGACAACTGGGTTTATACAAAAAGAGACCGTCTTTTTTCCTGTATGTCGGGAGCGTGAGGCTTGAAAGCCCTGGGTCCCGGGTCAACTGTGGGCAGCTGGCCTGGCAGCAGGGTGGCCCCCGAGGCAGAACCTTCTACCCAGAATGCCAGCTCTCACGGTGGGGGTGGGAGGAGTCACTCACTGGCCACGTAGTTCTCATCCAGCTGCTTGAAGGAGAAGGTGACGCTGTCCAGCTCTGAGAGGGTCACCCAGATGTCCTCCAGCATAGTCCGTTCCTCCTTCTGCAGGAGGAAGACAGGGTGGAGGAGTCTCAGGTGCCACCTTGCCCCAGGGTCTCACTTTGAGATGCTGTGACGCAACTCGAGTCGGCACACCCACTCGGGCTGTGGGCCCAGCAGGTGCGAGGTTCTGCGCCAGGCTCTCCGGGGCTGGATACGAACTCATGTTTGCCTGTCCTGCAGCTCGCAGGGTCAGAATCCAGCTCTGCTCTAATGTGCTGGGTGGCCCTCTTCCCTGGCCCACCCCAGCAATCCCACACAGCCATCTCAAACCTAACAAGCCCAAAGCAGTCCTTATGTTCCTCCACACAACCCCCCGGCTGGCTCCATCTCAGCAAAGTACACCAGCATCCGTCGGCAGCCCAAGCCCCAAATCTTTGACCTTACGGACGTCTCTCTCCCCTCGCCCTATGCACAGCCCATCATCAAGTCCTGATGGGCGGACCTCCAAAACGTACCCCAGGTCCGTCCACCTCCCTCAACACTCCCGCCACCCCCAACACAAGACCCCGTCGTCACTCCGGGAGGACCGCCCCAGCCTCTTCACGGGTTTCTCCATGCCACCCTTTCCCCCGAGCAAGGGGAAGCCAGGGATAAAACTGGAGATGCAGGGAGAGCAGGGCGGTCGAGGGGTGACCAGGCCTAGAGTCAGGTCCTGGGGGTCCCCTGTGACTGCAAGTTATCTTTGAAAAACTTAACTAGATTTACGTTATGCACCTGCTCAAAGCCTCTGAACTCTCCCTCTGCTTCCAGAACAAAGTCCTGGGCCCTGCAGGTGTGTCCCTGCTGACCTCATCCCCCCACCCCTTTGGCCTGCTCCCACCCCCCAGCCACACTGGCCTCTGTTCGGGACCTTTGCACATGCTGTTCCACCTGCCCAGCACACTCTTCCTCAGACCATTTACCTAGCGGGTTGTCTTGGTACTCAGGTCTCAGGTCAAATGTCACCACTCTGTCACCTCCTCAAGAGAAGCCATCTCTGACCATTTAAATCCAAAGAAGCTCAATCACCTTCTAAGTCTTCTGCGTAACTCTCCTCTTTCCATCTCTCCTCCTCCTCCTCTTCCTTCCTTCCTTCCTTCTTCCCAGTGTGCTTCCCCCAACTAGAAAGTGAACTTCAGACACCCAGCACCCAGCTCAGGGCCTGGTGCATCGTGATGGCTGGTGATTAACGCACGGGGCCCCGGGGTCCTCATCTGAGAATAGAAGGTGAAGACTGGGTGTTCCTGGCTGCCTTTCCAGGTCCCGGGGGTACTTTCTAGGAACCAGGTGAGAGCGGATCTCCAGCCAGACAGCGCCTGTGTGAAAATCGGCCAGCAGGGGGCGCACCAAGGCCGTGTGCTCCCAAGAGCCAGCAGCGGTGGCTTTGAGCCCTGCCTGGGAAAATGTCTAGGAGGCTCAGGGCTGTAGAGGCAGGGAGTTCCGGCCTGGGCACACCGGTGCAGGAGTAAACAGCACGGTGCAATGCTGCAGGCTTCATTTCTGGAGGACATGGACTCTGGGCTCCAGCACCCCTAAGTGATGAGTCCTTGGTTCTGCTTTCTGGGGGCCAGCAGAGGGACCCACCCTGATTCTGAGCCCTGAGAGTGGCGGGACGGTGGGATCAAGGATGAAGAGGAGATGCAGAGAGAGAGCAGGGCAGCCGAAGGGTTAGTGGGCGTGGCGCCAGACTCCCAGGGTTCAAGCCCAGCTGCCTGGGCCTCAGGGTGTTGGTGGTAAAAGAAACACCTGTCTCAGGGCTACTGCAAAGGCTCCAAACTGAGGTGCTGTTTGAACCAAGGAATTTCACCGGGACTATGACAAAAGCCTCCTCGCTGGCCTCCCAGCTTCCGCCCTTGCCTGCCGGGTCTTCCCCACCCAGGAGCCGGAGTGATGCTTTCCATGCCAAAGTCAAACCCCTCCCAGGGCTCACGCCCACTCGGAGTAACGGCGGAAGTTCTGCAAGACCACGCACAGTCTGACCCCGAGCAGCTCTCAAGATTCGTCTCGCCCCATCCCGCCTTATTCTGCCCCAGCCACAGGGCCACCTGGTCCTTCCTCAAACACTGCCTCGGGGCCTTGGCACCGGCTATTCTCTGCCTGAAAGGCTCCTCCCAACATTCTCAGGGCTCCCTCCCTCCCCTCCCTCAGTTCCTAGGTCAGACATCACTTTGGTGAGGCCCTCAGCGGCTACCTTATTGAAACCTTCAATCGCTGCCGCCCCACCCACCCCCCTTCCTGTCCCCTTCCCTGCTTGATTTTTCTCCTTAGTCCTTATCACTATATACAAGGGTTCCTCAAGTGTGACCCTACCGACATTTAGGGCCAGGTAATTCTCAGGGGGCGGGGGGAAACTATCCTGTGCGTTGCAAGATGTTTAGCAGTATCCCTAGTTGCTACCCACTAGGCACCCGTAGTACCTTCTTTCCCCTTGTCGTGACAATGGGAAATGTCTCCAGACATCACCAAGTGTCCCCTGGGAGGTAAAACTGCCCTGGCTGAGAACCACCGGTCTACACCACTTCCTTCACTTATTGGTTTATGTCCTTCTCCCCCGACTAGGATTTACGACCCCTGGGGACAACAACTCCACTGCTTGCCCACGGCCAGACCCCCAGGGCCTGTAACAGCGGTGCACAGTAGGTGCTCAATAAACAGCTGCCAAATGAAGGAGTGAAAGGCGGAGGGAGTGGGCAGGAGCTCTCCCGCCCAGGCCCCCAGCGCACCTGTCCTGCTTGCCCTCACTCACCACAGAGGCCGGCGACAGCAGGGACTGGCAGTGCAGGAGGACACCGGTGGCCGCCACCTGCTCCAACCACTTGCGGCTGGCATCCCGACTGCTCTCCTCGTACTCGCCGTTGTTATTGTAGCGGTAGCTGAGGGCCGCCAGCAGCTGCTCGGAGAAGGTGCACACGGCAGCCACCAGGGCTTGGCAGAAGATGGTGTCCCTCCGCAGCTGCAGCTCGGTGTCTGGAGGGCGGGGAGGGGCTCGCTGGGCAGGTGCTCCTGCGCCATCCGCAGCCCCCAGCCCCAAAGCCCTGGCCCAGAACCAACCCCGGGCCCAGCGGGCCACCTATCTGGGGCTGACTTGCCGAAGACCAGTCCCGGCCACCAAAAGCCAACCACACAAAAATCGGTTCTCCAAAAGCAAGCCAATGTGCTGAGCACCTCGACCCTCTCAACGACCCACCTGCCTTGTGAGTTTCCTACGGCGTTCCCAAAACCCTTCCTTGGTTGTGTATCCAGCGCTTAGGGGGTTTCTCGACCTTGACTGGCTGGTCTGCCAAGCTCCATGTTTTGAGACACGCAGTTTACCGCTCCCCCTATTTTTGGGAAGTGCGCCTTCTGCCTGCCTGCCCCTTCCTTGCCCTGCTCCTGACATGGTTTGCGGAACTAGCCGATTTGGGGCAGTCCCCCCTTCAGGACCCCAGTCTTCAGGGCGGGATGGTTTTCAATGACTGGCTCCGGCCGACTGGTTTCCGGTGACCAATTCTGACCTCGACCCTATTCTAGCTGCCCCTTGGCAGAGGATTTCTGAAAAGAAGGGAGGGACAAAGAACACCTCCCAGCCTCCCCAGGCCACCACCTGCCCTTTCCTCCTCCCCACTGTCCGCAGGGCAGCAGCACCAGGCAGGGCTGAGGACTCGACAGGCAAAGACGCTCCCTAGTCATCGGTCCTCTGTCCTGTGTCCTCATCAAGATCTGCCCAGGCCTGGGAGATGGCAAGATGCAGGGCTCCTGGTTCCGGGCCCCTGAGACCTGTCCCCTGGACTCAGGAGGAGGAGACCAGTGAAGCCTATGTAGTTCTTCGAGGTGTGAGAGGCCGCAGGGTTACCCTCCCCCTCCCCGACCATGTGCAGGTCCGACAAACACAGGATTGTCAGCCAAGGCCGGCAGAAGGGGCCTCCCCTGGGCTACGGTCACGAGCACCCGCGGCCAGGATGGCCTCTCCTAGATGTGCCTGGGTGTGTGCCAGGCACAGACAGGTGCTGCTTCAAAGCCCTCACCTGTGCATTTCAGCAAGGCCAGGAGCAGTTGGTTCTTTCCATCTGGAAGGAAGAAGAGTCAAGAAAAAAGGATGGGCCGAGAGGAGTTAGCACAAGATTCGGCAGAACTAGGCCCTCCCTGCAGCCCAGGCTGAACCCTGTGTAGTGTGGCCCTGGATATGCTGGGTACGCACAGTTGTGCTAAGGAAGTTCTGGCCGAATGTTGGATGAATTCCAGAAACCCTCAACTTCTAGAGGACGGGACCCTAGCTGTTAGCTGCATCCCAGCTGTTCACATGCGCCCACCAAAGAGAGACTAAAACCATCCCCTCCAACTCCTGGGCCAGAGCCCCCAGCCCACACCTTGCACATGCATGTGGGCGCATGCTTACCTGCATACACACACACAGGTGCACATAAGCTAACGCAAGCACTGAGGCACGTATGCATATTCTACGCAGCCACAGCCCTGCACACACGTAGACAAAGCTGAGACCTTCTGGACACAGTCCTAACATCCTGGTCTCTTCTCTTCCAAAAAAAGGCTGTTAGGCCCAGAAGGGGCTAAAAAGACAAATCTGAAAGGCCGGCTCAGGGGCTGATGCTTCCGGGGGAGTGGTTCTGAGGCTCTGCGCCTCCTGCTGTCCTGATCAAGTGTCTCCCTGGTCCAGGGTCCTGCTAAGCCAGGAGTCCCAGACTTAAATGCTGCCAAGGGCCAGGTAGGTAACATAAATACTACCTGCTTCCTGTGAAGCAGACACCAGGAAGGTAGGATGGGGACCCTACCACCTAAGACGGCAGCTGCCACTCATCCCCGCCCATGATGCACTGAGGTGCCAGATCTCCTGGCTGTTCAAGAGCAGCCAGAAATCTAGATTTTTATGTGGTATCTCTGATAATAAAACACCTGCAGCTGATTCACATTTTTTTTTTTTATGCTATACTATCAAAACCTATCTGTGAGCCCAGGTCTGATCACGGAGCCCCCAGCTTGTGACCTTGATAATGAATAAAAGGCACTGAATGTGCCTTTTCAGTTTCTGAAGCTGAGAAGGAATAAGTTCAGCCCTCTCAGTCTTCTGACTCTGCAGGGAAGCCCCCGGCACAAAACCAGCCGTTCTTTAATTAGGGGTGTCAAGTCCCAGGTCCCTGCCCAGGGCAGGACACTCAGCTGAGAAAGGGGCACCTGTTCGTCTTGTCCTCCCCTGGGCATGGAGAGACATGGGACATGGAGATGGACCCACTCCTGATGGCCACAGGCCACATTAAGAACCAACGGCCACAAAAAACCCCGAAGGCACCTTTCCCTGCCCAACTGACCTTCCACGTATTTCTGAATGTTGTCCACCAGGGTCTTGATGGAGTTGGGGAGGTTCCAGGGGTCCTCCTGGATGCTGATCTGGATCAGGTTCCGGCCACGGATTGTACAGTCTTCTTTCTGTTTGAACTCTGGGGCAGAAGAGTGACATGAGGACAGGAAAGGGACAGAGGGAGCTTTGGAGAATGGTAGCACAAAGGCTTGTGTCCCATCACCAGATTCCAAGGCTCAGGATCTGTGATCAAGGATGCTGGCAGGACCTTTGGGTGCTGTCTGGTCGGTGGGTGGAGGGGCAAATACATGGCTTGTGTGCTACCAATTCACAGTACGACTACCATGGCAGACATCATTCATCAACCTCAGCACTCCTTCCACCAATGAGGCGTGACTCCTCACGGCTAAAACCAGTCTAGTGCAGACATCACAAATCAATCACTGCATTCTCTTCTCCTAAGCCTGGACGTAGTCGCACAAGGATTCTCAGGTACTACCTCCTCACAGCCACATCAATCAAGCGGGCACGAGAGTTAGGACCTAGCTCAACCTTTTCCCTACACAGAGGAGGAAGCCCAGGAGCAGACGGGGAAGGTGTCCTGCCTGAAGTCACACATCTGGGTAGGGACAGGGCTGGGGCTTGAACCTGGCCCCGGCAGGACCATTCGAAGGCCAAACAGGCACAGGCCACTCTTTCTTGGGCCTCGTCCCTGCTACAATGTCCCCGGTTTCTTAGATATTTGTGGTTTTGGTTCCTCTGGGTTCGCTGTCTCTGCTTTCGGAGGTCTGTCCCGGGAAGGCAGGTGGGGGGACAGACATGTCGATTCTCTCAATCATTTCTAGGAGAAAAGTTTCAATTTGGTGCAGGCAAGTCCTTAACACTTCTTTAACCACGGATGCCTCTCACGAGGAAAGAAAGAAGCACTCCGGGCAGGGACCAGTGCCTGAGGGCAGCACAGTGACATTTTTTTGTGGCTGTTTCCATTGAACTTACCAGGGTCACTGCTTTTTATGGCATGTTATACAGGTTTTCCATATATAGGGAGTTTAATAAGTTCCTTTAAAAATTAAATTTTTTACAAGGTGACACTTTTTCAAAAGAGTTATGTCAATAATAATGCAGGCAGCACAGAATATGGTTTTTTTAAAAGGTAAGGACGTAGGTTGATTCGGTGAATATGGGTAAAGTGATGGGTAAGGGCTGCAGGCTCTGAGGTTTGGCAAAGTGTGCCTCATTCCCTCCCCTCCTGCTACAGATGGGCAGACCGAGGCCCCGGGCGGTCAGGGCTCCGCCCAGGGCTCCATGCATTTTTCCTGGGAAGAGCAGGTAGGGACTGCTTTAGGCATTGCAGGGCATACGGTCTCTGTCACATGTTCTTTGTCTCTTTGTTTCGTTTTCTTTTTACTACTCTACAAGTTAAAGCATCATTCTCAGGTCACAGTCTACACAGAACCAGGCAATGGGCTGCATCTGGCCTGCGGACTGAACTTGCTGACCCCTGGACGAGCCCGCAGCCATGGGGCAGGAGGGGGCAGAGCTAGAGCGTGAGTCGTGTCCTGCCCCCGGTCCAGCTTGCAGTCCCCGTCTTCGCTGACTCCCGGTCAGATGCTGTAGGTCATCCCCAGCCCTGTGGGGGGCACCCCTGCGCTCACCTTGCAAACTGTGTTCCATGGGGAAATGCTTGGTCTCTTCAAAAGCCCTGCTCATGACCGGCCCCTTGAGGAGTGTGTGGATGGAGTCCACCTGGCCGGCAGGAAGCGTGGGGTTAGTGGGGCCCCGGTGGCCCTCCGGGCTGCAAGACCCATGACCCACAGCCCCTGCCCCCACTCCTGACTTATGGGCTCTCACCAGGGGTGAGGGGAGGAACCCAAGGTCAGGCCCAGGGTGGGAACAAAGGTCCTACCTGGTTAAAGAGGTGTTCCAGGCAGCCGTGAAGCTTGTCCTGTTTGTCTGATGGAATCCTCATGTCACAGGGCAGCTCGTCCCCTGGTAGGAGGAAGAAGCCACAGCCATCAACACACAACTTCTGTCCCATCTCATGTCCTCCCAACCTCTTTCCCAGGGAAACAACGTTAACTACAGAGCTCCAAAACCCACAGGGGATTTGGAGTCTGAGAGACTCAGATCCTGGCTGGGTGGCTCTAGGCAAATCCCTTGACCTCTCTGAGCCTCAGTTTCTTCATCTTCAAAACGGGCAACAGGAGCTAAAGCATCACACAACTGTAAGTCACCGTCACTGTTCCCGAGATGCTGCAAATGAGGACAGAGCAAGGCAGACAGAAGGGACTGGGCCCCAAGCCTCCTGACCCACCCACGCAGCTGTTCCAGGTCAATGCGCTGCCACATGTCATGTCCTCCCCAAAACTTCCTCAGGGACAGTTTTTATAGCTGAATATCTCATGTGATGAAATATTTATCTAAAGTTCAGCAATAGCTTCAATTTTACTTGAAGCTTCTTTTCCTTCTGTTACATTGGAAAAAAAATTAAAATTAAATTTTCATGCCCAGACTGCCACTGGAAGGTCGCACCAGGCAGCTGTGACGGTGCACGGCTGGGAAGCAGGCAACTGGGTTGCAGGGGCGGGAGGGAGGCTTGTCACCGCCCGCCCTCTCGTGCCTTCTCGATTATAAGCCACGTGGATGTACGGCCTATTCACAAAATGACATTTTTAGAGGCTGAAATCAATAAAACTAAAGTCAAAACAATTTTCAGTTTTTCAGAAAAAGCTGTTAAGTGCAGTGTAATCTAACTTACGGGATATTATTTATGTCTGTTTTTGTCCACCCAGCCATCTACCCACGTGTCCGTCTGTGGAGAATTACGTGTTCGCCAAAGGTCTCCAAATGTCACTGACAGTCATTTCTGGGGGTTCTGGCTAATTTGCACGTACTTCTTTTGAACCCTTCTGTGTTGTTTGAATTTTTGGTTTGAGCATGTGCCATTTTTACGGAAATCATCCGATGACCCCGTTTTAGTGACGTCACAGCAACTCATCACAATCTCTAACTGCATCGTGTGCCTTTCGTCTGTCCCGTGTCTACGGCGTTCGTGGAGCACGTCGGCTCCACGAGGGCCAGGATCCTTTGTGCTCAATAAAATGTGCCAGAGGAGCGAATGAAAGGAAAGACACGACCATACTAAGCAACGTGATACAAAATAAGACAACACAGAGTCAAGTATAATAAAATGAAAATAAACAAAACAAAATCTCGCATGGTGGGGGCCACCGCCGTCCTCGAGTACGAGCCACTGCACTCACCAGACCCCATCTCGTCGCTGCCCAGGTAGGAGCTGTTACTTCTCACACTGGTGTAGGACAGGACGGAGTCCCGATTACTGTTGCACTCGCTGTAAAGAGGCCGATAAGGAAGACAGGAGTCACCCGCCAGCTCACACCTCTGGTCCCAGCACCCAGAACCAACTTTCTGGAGTGCAGACAGAACTCCTGGCTCCTTGACTGGACAACTAGCTCGGCGGGGCGGGGGGGGGACACTGCAGGCCAACCGCCAGTACCAGAGACAGGGAAGGTTGTCCTGGCTGGTATCCTGATGGTGGAGAAAAACCCTTTTAGGTCCCGGCACAGAAACGCAGAAGCAGCGGGAGGGCAGTAGACTGCTTCCGTTCGGGTGTAAACTCCTGTCACTCCTCATGTGGCACAGCCTGGCCCTTGGACATGTGTGCACCTGCCACACTCGGCCACACAGCTCTGTGTTCTGTCTCCCCAGCCGGACTGGGAACCTCATGAGGACAGGGAATGTGTCCTCTTCCCTTGTGTCCCAGAAATTCAGAAGGCATGGGAATCAAAAACCACAACCCTGAAATTCTTTCTTTCACGTTTTTGACAATTAAAGGAAAAATCAGAGGACTCAAAAATGTAAGAATGGAAACCCGGAGAGACAGAGAAATCAGGGACTATGGGCACGAGGTGCTGGGAACACATCGTGCCCAGCTGGCCCGAACACCTGGTTAGGGAGAAACCAAGCCCAAAACACGGGCCGGTCAGATCCCTCAAAGATGGAAAGAACACAAACGAATGCTGGCAGGCCTCAGGAGAAGGTGATTCTTGTCAAATGCGATCAGTTCTGTATTTTGCCCACAAACAACTGAAGCACCCCACCCCCCGACGTTCCACTCTAACAACGATCAAACGTTACACAACCTCTCCCAAGAGCCTGCGGTGTTGTTTATTTGTGGAAAGGACTTCCACTTACTCACTATATGGTTTATTACAGGAAATTGAGTTTTTAGTCCATTTAATCCACTAATTAGGACTTCACTGATCTCATTATAATTAGCTTAACCAGTAGAAAAACAATTCAGATCCTCTCAGAGTTAGGAGGAAAAATAAATTGTCTTCCTCCTTGGAGCGAGTAAAAATAAGTTGCGTTTGTTGCAGAAACCATGTGAGTTCTAAGACACACCACAGATCTTTACTTTTTCTCTGGCCACATTCCATCCGTCTGTGCAGAGTGGAGCTGGGGCAAAATGGACGGGTGGTGTCCACAAGGGGACAGACCCTGAAACATCAGCCTCGGGGTAGGGCGGCCAAGGGGGCATCTGGGTGGCTTTGGGGGCTCAGATAACCCTCAGAACCATGTGGCTGAGCAGCAGTGCCCCATCCCACTGCTTCCTGGGAAATGTCCCTCTAATTCTGACTTTCCCACCAGTCAATGGCCTCAACTGTCCCACCGGTCATCCATGTCAAAGCCCGCATGACGCCCTCGGCAGCCCCCACCTGTAGGAGTCACGGTAGCTCATGGTGTCATGACCTGAGTCTTCCTGATCCTCCTCAGACACCTTGAAACACACTTTCTTGATGCCCCCGTGGTCGGTCCTGTCCATCTCGCTCTCTTCACTGACCAGTGGGGAGGATGAGGCCTCCTCGGCCAAGGGTGGATCGCAGGACCCACCTGAGGTGGGCTCCGTGATAGTGGACAGTAGCCTGTGGGAACAAAGACTTGGAATTTAAAATCACGTGCCAGTGGCTTCAATGGCCTCCATGAAGGCTCCAGGCAAGGCCCTGACCTCAGACCTCACCTTTGACCCTAACTGAGGGAGCCATCAAACGCTTTGCATCCCTTCCCTGAAAATCCCACTAGCAAATCTGCAGGTGCACATACACGGTCCCTCCTGTAGGGGGCGCGAGGTACGGATGTTCTTTATTTCACGACCAAGTTACACAGAGTCCAAGGGCATAGATTATGACTGGGAAACTTGTCTGTGAAGGCCCAGAGAGCACATCTTTCCAGTTTGGTAGGCCACATGGTCTCAGTTAAAACTACCCCACTTTGCCACACACATGTGAAAAGCACCACAGACAATATGGAGATGAATAAGTAGGGTTGTGTTCCAATAAAACTTTATGTAAAAAAGAAAAACTAGGCAATGGGCTGGATTTGGCCCATAGGCCATAGTCTGTCAACCCATGGCATAGAGTGTCATTAATCGTCAAGCACATAGGTTTTTTAAGAGAGACAGACCCCAGATTCAAATCCTGAAACGGCCTCTTCCCAGCTTGGAGACCTACAGCAAATTATTTACTCGCTCTGAGTCTCTGTTTCCTCACCTGTACAATGGAGTAATATCAGTACCTATGTCCCAGGCTGCTATGAAGATCAGGGATTTAACATATGCAAAGTGCTTAGAAGAGCGTCTGGTGCCTTGTAAATGATCAACGAACCCTGGCTGATAGAATCCTTCACTTCTCAGTGAGGTCGGTATTATGATCGGCTCCCTTTTACAGATGAGGAAATTTGAGGCCCAGAGGTTAGGGGACTTGCCCAAGGTCACAGAGCTAATAAGCAGTAGGGCCAGGATTCAAACCCAGGTCTCCTGGTTCCAGACCCGACGTTATTTTTCCTTTTATCGTAGACAGTTTCCCTTGTACACATGAGAGCAGAAGGGCCAGTGTGAAGAACGCCAGGGACCCAGTAGACAGCTTCAACAACGGCAACTCGGGGGCCACTTGTGTTTCCTCGATCTTTCCTGTCGCTTTTTCTTTTTCAGGAATATTTAAAGCATATCTAAGATATCATAAATTCCCCTACAAACACTCCATATGTGTCTCTAGCACAGAAGGACTTTGTCTCAAAGTAATGGTTCTCGACGGGGGTGATTCTGCCCCGACCCACCCCAGGAAACACTGCGCAATTTTGCCTATTTCCTGAGGGGCAATTATTTACCAATGTCCAGAGACACTCTTAGTTGTCACAAGTGAAGCAGTGTGGGGTGGGGGGAACTATGGTACCCAATGAGTAGACCCCAGGGATGCCGCTGAGTATCTTACAATGCACATGACAGCCCCACCACAAATTACCCAGCCCCCATGTCAACAGCACTGAGGCTGAGAAACGGCTTTAAACCTAATCAGACTGCCATTACAGGCCTAACAAAATTCATAATCCCTTAATGTTATCTAGTCCGTGTTCCAACGTCCCTGATGGTTTCGCAAGTGTCTTTTCGCAGATGGTGCGTGAGAAACAGAACCCTAATCAGGTCCCAGCGCTGCATTTGGTTGATATGCCTTTCAAGTCTCTTCTCTAACAGATCCTCCTCCTCCCCCTCCTCCTTGTACCTGCTGCCCGCCCTCACCCCCACCAGTCATTTGTTAAAGAAGCTGGGTCCTCTGTCATCTAGAATTGCCCTCCCTCTGGATTTGGTCAGCTGCATCGCCCAGGTGCCACATCGCCATCCTCCTGCCTCTACACCCTGCCAGTGAGCAGTGAGGGAGACCCAGAGCTCTGATTACAGTGCAGTGCAATTTCTGCTGGCGAGAACACTTGGTAGGTGGTACTGTGTGTATGCCCGGTTGCATTACACCAAAAGGACAGCATGTCCTGCCATCTCTCCCTGTTAAAATTATGAAGTCCCCCAAATCATTCACCAAACAGTTTTAGCCTCTACTGACGATGTCTGCCTACGTCCATCGCTTCACGAGAGACATGGTTCTCAATCGGGAGGGATTCTGCCCCTGTCCCCCAAAGGGGTATTTGGCAATGTTTGAAGATATTTTTTGCTCATCACAGCTGGGGAACAGGGAGGACACTGGCACTTTGGGATACTGATAAGTAGCCTGTGTGTATAGGACAGCTCCTCACTACAAAGAGTCCTGACTCTAACACTCCCCTCACCAATTCCTCCCTGGGGTCAGGGTTCACCTGTTGATCTGGGTGACATACTGCTTCATCTCCTTCAGGGCCACATCCAGTTTGGTAAAGAGCTGCAGGTAGGCATCCTGGATCTCACGGTCCTCCTGCTTGAGGAGAAAGCTCAGGCCCCGGTCCTCTGGGCCCAGAGCCCCATTGGCTGGCCCAACACTGTTGTCCTGGAGACCTTGGCGCTGAGGGTCCCCGTCCATAGCAGGCAGGCACTTCCAGGAGGGGGCAGCCATGGTAGTGATACAGTGCTGGGTGTAGGACATAGGGTTCAGGTGTCCTACATGGAGAGAGGGAGAGCTCACTTGAAAACAGGGCCCAGATACTCACAACCCCCTTAGAGAGAGGTACATAAATCCATGTCAAGGATCCCAATGAAGAACAAAATGTCCCCTTTTAAATATTTTAATCCACCAGATTACTCCAAGAAGAAAGTTTCAGTTTAGTGCTAATACGCCTTTAACTACTGTGATTTTTTTTTTCCTGCCTGGAATGCAGACATGATGACTGGTACTCCAGGAGCCATTCTATTCCATGAGGCATCCTTCAGGATGAAAGCCACATATAATGGTGATGGTGTAGAAAGATAGGAGCCTAAGTCCCTGATGTCTATGAAGCCACTATTCCAGCCCTGGACCACTGGCTTCCAGGCATGTTTCTGTTAAAGTATCTGTAGTGTGAGATTCAAACACAATCTCTAGCAGACACATGCAGTTACCTTGCTCTGGGTCAAGGCCAATGAGGGAGGGTTTGCGACCAAAGCGAATGCTGAAGGACCTGCCGATGGAGGGAGTGGT
Source organism: Mormoops blainvillei (assembly GCA_004026545.1). Classification (NCBI taxonomy): domain Eukaryota; kingdom Metazoa; phylum Chordata; class Mammalia; order Chiroptera; family Mormoopidae; genus Mormoops; species Mormoops blainvillei. The sequence goes on along the minus strand of PVJD01003973.1, from coordinate 89,000 downwards.
CTTGGGGTAGGACACTTCCATGAGGTTGATGTGGCAATTGGTGGGGCAAAAGTCCAGGCCACACAGCGGATGGGGTTCCAGAGTCGCTTGTTTGACAGGTGAGCTGACCCTGCTCTTCAGTTGGGCTGCAAACTGACAAAGGTGGGGGACGTGAGGTCATGACTCAGGAGTCTGGGAATTCTGGTCCGTCCCCGGTACCCACTTGATCCTGGCCTAGGCCTGACTTTCCAAACCGGACAACATGACTAGCTCCAATGGAGAAGCGGATTCCCCTATAGTGTGTTTCAATGGATCCAGATGTCAGGGAAAGTCTGGAAAAATCTGAGGTCCACATTCATTTCCCCACTTTAGTGGCACACATGAGCTGCCCTTGAGGAACCATCTCTCCCCAGCCCACAGTCCACGAAGTTCAGGTAAGGCTGCCTCCCCATCCCTGCAGCGACTGGCACAGGCCGAGGCAAGGGACCCAGGCAAAGCCAACAAAAGCTCTCATTGAGTTCCTTTTCTAAGGAGGCTGCTGAAGTTAGAGCGACTGGGGACCATTTTGCCACCACATGACAAAGGCCTGCCTGAGAGCATAGCCAACCCAGGAAAATAAAGTCAAGAGAAGGACAGAGGCCACATCCTTAGACAAGTGCTATTTGTTTGAGCACCTGATCCAACCTTGTCTGCAGTTCACCTCTGGACTTTGCAGCCACGTAAGCCAATAGACCCTCCCCTTTGCCTAAGCTAAGTGGGGGTGGGTTGTGACATTCACAACCAAAACCCTCCAGGCTGGGGCCCCGGAGGGCAAAGATACCTCCCGATAGCAGGCAATCCTCTGGCCGATGCTCTCCAGCTTGGTGTCGCAGATGTTACGAAACTCGAAATGGGACATGGTTTTGATGTCGTTGCTCAGGGCCATGAGCCGCCCACAGTTCTGCACGAAGACACTGTCGTCGGCAGCAAAGGCCTCGAGGATCTGCAGAAACGTTTATGACTCCTGAGCACACACTCTGCACCAGGGAGGGTCTGAAGTGGCGTATCTGCGGGGACCCCTGTACGCCCCAGAATGCCCCTGTGAGGTCAGGTCTGTTACTGGCCCATTCTACAGGTGTGTAAACTGAGGCTAAAGAGACCAAAAGTCACTCTCCTAAGGAAGTCTGATGTGGCGGGGCAGAGACTAGAATTCAGGGCTCCAGGCTGACTCTGAGAAAATGGGCATCAGGCTGCCCCACACCCCCCACCCTGCCCCAGGGCAGGGCAACACCCAGCAAGACCTTGGCAGCGAGGCTGAAGCAGCCGCGGGGCCCCACGATCTTCTCCAGCACGTGGCACCTGGCGCCGGCTGTGCTCGCGTACTCGTACACCACGCCGTGCTCCAAGTGCGCATTGTCCACAGTCAGGCTGACCGTGGGGCTGTCCTCATGCAGGCTCGGCTGGGGACCCAGGGACAGCAAGGGGAAGGCTGAAAGCCAGAAGGACAGGCAACCCTGAGCAGGGGGCCCCGCCCCGCAGCCAGCCTGACCCCCTGGCCCAGCGCCAGGGGGAAGCTCCTGTTACCCAGGGGAGGGATCCAAAGACTGTGTGCTACTGCTCTGCTCGATTTTGCCAGCCCACTAACTGTTCGCCCCTTGTCCTCAATTCTTCCTCTAGGAATCAACCTGTGTGCCCTACTCCCCATCTATGGGGCTCTGAAGTGGGGACCTGCCCCCTTCACCCACACCATTCCCCAGGGGCACAGGCCTAGCCAATCAGCACACTCAACTTCCCCTGTTCACAGTGACTGGTTCAGAAATGAGCATGTGACCCAAGCTGGGCCAATGAGAGTCAAATCTAGGACTTTTGTTGGATCTACAAAGAGGAGTGGACATTCTCTTCTCATCTGGATTCCAAGCTGCCGGAACCACGACATGAAGAAAACAGCATGTGAGAGGAAACCCACCACAGAGGAAGCAGAGCTGAAAACTGGAGAGAAACAGACTCCTTGGGAGACTCTGTTTAAAGCACTGGATCAAGCCAGACCTGAAGCTGGCATGATGCGACCCAGACTTTTTAGTTTTCTGAGTCAATGCTTTTACGTAGCCAAGATTCAGTCCCAATTAACTTGGGCCCGGAGAGGCTAAGGGACTCCTCAGAGGCCGCACAGCTAGGAAGTGACATATCTAGGAAACGAAGGCACTGCATGATATATGTTAATAATACATGCAGGGAAGAAAAATAAGACAGAATAAGGAGATGCTGGGACAGAAGGGCACTCAGAGGGAGCCTCTCTGAGGAGGTGGCATTTGAGAAGACAGGTAAGAAGTACGTGAAGGAGAACATTCCAGGCAGAGGGCACTGCGAGTGCAAAGGTCCTGGGGCAGAAGTACATTTGGTGTGGGGTGGGTGAAGCAGAAGGGGCAAATGGGAAAGTGATGAGAGGTGGGGCTGGAGAGCCAGGCTGGGCTGGGAGGCCGTGATGAGGACTTGGTCTTTGCCCTGAGGAGGGTAGGAGCCATTGGAAGGTTTTGTTCTATTTTTGAGAATGGTCCAGAGGAGGAGAGGTAAGGTTGGACAGGGAGGACAGTGAGCAGGCTACTGCAATAGTCCTGCTGGGCAATGACAGTGGCTTGGACCAGGCAGCGACGGAGGTGGTAGGAAGTGGTCGGACTCTGGATGCATGAGGAAGGCGGAGGCAACAAGGTGTGCTGCGGCAGGTGGAGGGATAGAGAAGGAAGAGAACAGCTGAGGGGGACTCTAGGGTCAAGGGCCTGAGAATCTGGAAGGATGGAGATGGGGCCCTGAGGGGAAGAGCACGTTTCACAGGAAAGTCAGGAGTTCAGTTTTGGCAAAGTCTGTGATGCAGGTTAAGACACTGGGCAGGGGCGGTGGGGGGGGTGGTACTAGGTACAAAGGCAGGTCTGAAGTTCAGGGTTGAGGCTGCGCCAGAGAGACAAATGTGGGAGCTCGTGGTGGGCAGAATAACGGCCCCAGAAAAATGCCCACAGCCTCAGTCCCGGACTCTAGAAGGACGCCATAACAAGGCAAGGGGAAATTATAGTCACTGATGGAATTAAGGTTCTAATCAGGTGACTTTACAACAGGATGATCCTGGCTGACCCAGGGGAACCCAACGTAATCCCAAGGGTCCTTAAACGGGAAAGATGGAGGCAGAAGAGGCAGAATTAGAGAGGTGGCAAGGTGAGAAGGACTCAGGCCAGCACCACTGGCTCTGCAGAGGAAGGAACAAGGGGGCCTGAGCCAAGGAATGCAGATCGCTTCTAGGAGCTGAAAGAGGCGAGTAAACGGGTTCTCCCCAGAGCTGCAGAAAGAGATGCAGGCCTGCTGACACCTTGATTCTAGCCCAGTGAGACTCATTTCAGACTTCTGGCCTGCAGAACTGTAAGAGAATACATGTGTTGTTATAAGCCACCAGGTTTGTCGTGCTTTGTCACAGCAGCTACAGGGAAACTAATACAGAACGGACGGCAACCAGGCGGACGGGACGGGATCAGGGCGGGGTGTAGGCATGGAAGGGGACCCAGTCCCCGCTGGAGTCTCTGTCACATTGCCCGCCTGTCCTGTTACCTGAGTCAGGCTGGTCTTCCTCCTGGACCCCCTCGCCACTGGGGTCCTCACCAGGGGCCTCCTGGCTGGCTCGGGCCTCCTGGGCATCCTCATGGGTGTGGTAGACCCACTGGTACAGGCCCTGTGAGGGGGGCAGAGTAGGAGGGGCGGCCGCAACGCTGGGAGCCCAGGGAGGAGGGGATGGGGCTAAAGCGCAAACGGCTCCCCAACTCCAAAAGTCAGACTTTAAGCCTGGTGATGACACCACCTTTGAAGAGGCCCCCAAGACTTCACTCAGGAACCTTCCTGAGGGACCTCCAGTCACACTCAGCCCTCTCCCTCTACAGTCTAAACTCCCCAAAGAAGCCAGGGGAGGGGGGAGCCTTTGAAAATGTAAGTCTCCCCTGGGGTCCCAGGGCCTACAAACATGGCAGGCACATAGCAGGTGCTCCATAAACACGGGATGAACCAATAAATGAGTATCACCTTCCACAGAACCCAGCCCCAATCCCGGTATGACAGCGATTTTTACCATCAACAAGATGTCTGCCCAGTGTGCCCATGTAGCGTCACACCTAGTTCAGAGCTGCGAACACTGGGGCCATGAGGTACCACTGGCCAGCCCCTCCATTTTAGGGAGCAGAGGGGCACAGGGCCCAAGCCCAGCTCAGTCCCACCAGGTAGGCAGCCCCCCCTGACCCAAAACACCAGATGCCTTCAGGCCTTTGTCCAGAGAAGGGAGGGTAGTCCTCAGCACCCCGCCCCCACCCACCGAGCGGGCCTTGCCCGATGCCCTTGGCTGCCGGGCGGCTTACCAGGGCCTCCTCGCGGCGGTTCCGGAATGCCTGGAAGTGCTCCAGGACTTCCGGGGCACCATCGTTCATCACGTTGCTGCCATTGACCTTCAAGATACACTGGCCAGCACAGAGCCCCGCAGCCGCGGCCTCCGAGCCTAAGGGGGACGGGAGTGCTTGAGGCTGAATGCCAGGCAGAGGACCCGGGGCCCGCAGGCAAGGGTGAGAACCCAGGAGAACGCTCCCTGCCCCCCACCCCAAACACACACCCACATGCTCCGCCTCCAGCGCTCCCACCCTGGAGCCCCTCTACGACCCGATCCAGTAGGCAGGGCGGGGACTGGCACTCTCACTGTGCAGCAGAAACGGAGGCTCCGAGAAGAAGCAGCTAGCCCAAGGTCACACCGCTTGGGTTCAAACCCTGGCTCTGCCACTAACCAACTAACTGCGTGACCTTTGGTTAAGTTCCTTGACCTCTCTGTGCCTTACATGTCTTCATCTGTAAAAATGAGGGCACTGATCACATCCGCCCACAAGGCTCGTGAGAGATTCAGCGAGTTAAGGCACTTAGCCCCTGCCCAGCCCTTAGTACGTGCTCAAGAGGTATCGGCTGCCTTGTTTTTGCCTGACCCACCTATAAATACCTAAGCTTCTCTGTGGACGCTCTAAGGCAAGGTTCCTCACCTCAGTACTACTGACATTTTGGGCTGTCCTGTGCACTACGGGATGTTAGTAGCATCCCTGGTCCCTATCCATGAGATGTCACCCCCGGCTGTGATGACTAAAGGTGTCTCCAGACATGGCCAGATGTCCTCTAGAGGGTGAAACTACCCCCAGTTGGGAACCCCTGCTTTAAGAATATATAAAATAAAGACATACTTTAAAATAGTAACAAATTCTCAGTCTTCTAGCCTGATATGCATTCTCTTAATTAATATCTATTAAAAGAACAAATGTTGACTACAAAAGTGGGCACTTAATGTTTAAACTTTAAAACTGGGGCCTTTAGATGCAAAGAGGTTTGGGAGCACAGTATCTCAGACTGATTTGGTTTTGCCTCCGAGGTAAAACAACCACTTAAACAGCATATGCAAGAAGGCAGCACAGGAGGCAGGGGTCTCAAACTATGGGCCCACCGACTGGCTCTGGTCGCAGAGGTGTGGCCAAAATTCACACATGGCTTCTCTTTAAAAAATCAAATCTGGCACGAGCAAGCCCGTATTCCTGCCTGGCAATAAAGGGGCTTGAGCCGAGGAAGAGAGCCCTTTAGAGTGAATGCTTATTTTTCGCTTTGCCACAGTCCCCGCCACTCCCTACTGTCTTCCTCTCAGTTACCCGTTTGTAACTGTCTCGCCCCTGTAGGTATCTGCATTTGTAAGCCCTGGCTTCAAGCAAAGAAAGATAATGCTAACGGTGCCCTGGGAGGCACAGGCCTGGTGGTAACGGTTGGAGCAGCTCTGAGTTCCTATCGCACATACAGACCCATTTCCCGAGGTGCTCCTCTGTCTGTCAGGCTCCACTCACCTCGCCCCACAGCGTAGACATATGGCGGGGCAGCTCCACGGATCTGGAAGCACAAAGCCTCTGGGTGGTCGGGGACTTTGATGATCCTGTACCAGGCAGAAGCAGCCGTAAGGAAGAGCTGCATCACTCCCAACAGCCCGGGGGGCACCCTGGAGGGCCCCTGCCTCCCGGACTTTGAGGAAATCCAGCCTAAAAATAATAGCAGAGCCAGGCTTTCCAGCCCCCAAATATACAGAGAAACCTCACTTAGCCTAAGCGAAGCCCACACCACCGGGATCTCCGGTAAATCAGAACTGTCAGCCTGCCCATGAAGCTTCAGCCCACGCACGGAAATTCCAGGTCACCCTTCACCTTCTCCATCCCTCTTCTGGTGGGAGGAGGCCTCTTGGTGGCCAGTCCAGCACCCCAGCCAGTGAATATTTTATTCAACGATTGCAGATAGAAGGGTGAGAAGTGACCTGCACACCTTGCTGACGACTAGAAAAATGCCCACACGAGTCCCCTAGAGAACACAAGTTTAAAAGCCCAGGTCTTGGCCATTCTGCAGATGGAACACCAGAGCTGAGCAGGGGGCACCTGCCCAGGATCGTGCAGTGCGTGTCATTAATCCAGGGGCTTCAGAGCAGCCGTCTGATTCCCCATCAAGGGTATGTCCCCCGCAATGGCCTGCAGGGCCATCCCTCCCATCCCCCCGCCAGATAAAGCCATCTTGGGAGCCTGCTCTCAAACCCAACGTGCTTCCAGAACTTAAGACAGGCACGTTCCACCTTGGTGATTCCGCCACTTCCACATACCAACCAAACCACCAATCACCTTCCCTAAGCTGACTTGCCTTTATAATGAAATAACCTTATTTAAAACTTTCCATCACTCCCGTCAACAGAAAACTGCGAAGCCTTTGCCTTTAATAGAAGGGAGAAGTGGACGCCAAATGCACAATTTTTAAGATAGAAAACGCTCCTCCCTGCACCTACATCTGGTATCTGACCACCGCTCGCCGCCCCCTGCAGCCCCGCTGCCCAGCCCAGCAGCCTCGTCACTATGCCTCTGGCTGCCACCCCTGCCCCCCACCACCCAGGCTTCACTGGCAGCCAGAGGCGGTCTGCAGAGCCTAGATCAGATCGCGCCTCACCTCGACCCAGAATCTTCACGTGGCTCCTCAGACCTTGCTGTGGGCACAGCGTCCTGCAGGGCCAGGCCCCGGTTCTCTGGCTGCCCTCACCGCCCGCCGCCCCCTCTCGCTCACTCTGCCCCAGCCCGCCGGCTTCCTCGCTGCTCCTCCCACGCACGCACAGAGCCATGGTTCCACCCAGGGCCTTTGCACTGGCTGTTTCCTCTGCCTGGAGCCCTCTTCCCCCACAAGCCCCCCTGACTCTCCCCTTTACCCCCTTCAGGTCTCGGTGGCACCCTGACCACCATCCCTCCACACAGCCCCTCCTCTTTCTCGGCTTGACATACTGGTCCACACTTCCCCCCACAAGGTTCGCTATGTCTCTTAGTTCTCCATTGTTTGTTTTAGCCTCTGTCTCCTGCTCTAACCTCCAATCCACCTGAGATCTACCAAGGGGAGAAATGTATCCTTCCAGAGCCTGAAACTCCACTGAACACACCATGTGCACTCAATAAATTACCTGTGGGGTGGCTGAAGGTAGCAGCCTCATGTCTTGTGCCCACAGAATTAGCCCCACTCACAGGGAACCAGCACAACTTGGGCCCCCGCCCACACCCCCAGCACTCAGACCACTCCACTCCTCCACCCAAGACGAAGGTGGGTGGGAGGCGGGACACCTGGCCCTTGGGGACACTCACTCTTTGGCCTTGGTGGCCACCAGGAGGCGCAGTGGGCGGCGGGAGCAGAAAGACTGGTTGAGGATGGACTCCACCTCTGTGAAGGGCCGCAGGAACACCAGATCCTCATTGATGGAGTAGATCTTCCTCCCCACCTGCAGGCCAGCCATCTTGGCGGGGGAGACACGCACACCGGGTTACCCTAAGGAGCCCTGAATGCATTCAAGCAGCACAGCACCAGCCCCCAGGACCAAGTATGACCAGCGTGACCCCCAGGGCAACCCCATTCCCCTGTGCGGCAAGCAGTCCCTCCCCACTACAGGCTGGTGAGATCCAGTTCTGGCCAATGAGCTATGAAGAGGCATATGCTACAGGCACTAAGAGGAGAAACTGCCGTGGCCTGCCCCTGCTTCCTGCCCCGTCATGTGAGGACAGGAGGTACCGAACTAAGGCAGCCACCTTGTGACCATGAGGGCTTGGCCAGGAAAGTGGAAGAGATGTTGACCCTGAACCAAGACTAGCAATCACCTTCTTCTAACCACTTGTTCATTAGACAAGCAAAGCCCTAATGGCTCCAGCCACTGTGGGGCGAGCGTGTGGCTCCTTGCAGCCAAAAGCATTCCCAACCACTACACAGAGGCACACGGGTACCTGCGCAACCCACCGACACACCCCAGGGGGCAGCTGACAGGACCTGGGCCTGAATGCCTGGCCTGCCACACACTCACTCTCCTTCCTCCGCCAGACCTCGTGTCCATGACAGGGCAATAATCGTCTTATTCAGGCCACCAACGATTAGTTTTTCCTCATCACAGCTGATTCAGAAAGCTTTTCCTTGCACCTCTCCAAGGGGCCAGCAGAGGGGGCCAGCAGCACACATACACTTGTGGGGACAGCCCTGAGCAGAGGGACTCTGTCCCAGCTCCCCCAAGCATGCAGACAAGACAGCCCTGGACTCAGTTTCCCCACACAGGCAACAAGTGAAGAGGGACATTCCAGGATTTGCTGCTGCCTCAGGAAACATGGAGAGAGGCACCCCACTCTCCTACCCACACTCAGCCCCCGTTGGGGCAGCCACTCCGAGAGGCCTCACCTCAGCCAGCGAGCCCCTCTGGACCGACTTCACCACCACAGCCTTGTTCCTCTCCTCAATGTCGAAGCCATAGTCTTCCTCCTGGGGCAGGATCTGTGGGCCCAAGGCAGGAGAGAGCCGGTGAGATGGAAGGGCCCCAGGTCTACAGGGGGGAGGGATACAGGGTGGGGAGAGGGGACAGCAGGAGAGAATAAAATCAGCACCCAGTACACAGTGAGCTCAATGCCTATCTGTAAAGACACCACCTGGTTTGCATCTCGGCCTGGTGCCATTCCACATTTGTTTACTTTTCATTCCCTGTCTCCCTGTTCCCCTCCCACCTGGAGGACAGTCTCCTCAGTCATTTACCACCGTCTCTCTGTCTGCTGGCATGCTGTACGTGCTCAGTGAAAATGTGCTGCCTTAGTGAAGAAACTCGATCCAGGTGTCCAGCCACCAAGAACTTGGGGACAAGACGGGAGCAGTCCTTCCCCCCGCAGAATGGCAGGCAGGTTGGGGACACAGGAAAATGCATGGATACGGTCAACAAGAATCTGCCGAGCTCCTTGCTGCCTATTCTATGGGTCGGGCACTTTACTGGGCTCTGGAAACTGTGCTGAATGAGACAAGACAGTTCCTGATGCAGCTATCTAGCGGGAGAGACGGACGACAAACAAATGTAGAATGTGACACAGGGAGTGTGTGAAGTTGGAATTAAAATAAAGCACTTAAAGGGGCAGAGCATGGTGTGGCGGGGGCAGAAGAGGTACTATGTGAGCCAAGACCTGAATGAAGTGAGGAACAGAACTTTCTACAGAGTGAAGACGGTGCTTCGGGCAGAGGGCACGGCATGTGCAAAGGCCCTGAGGCAGGCCCCAAGGTACTGACTGGAGGGTGAGAAAGCAGACCAGAGAGGCTGGGGTGGAGTGAGGAAAGGGAGAGGAAAGGAGATGAAGCTGGAGAGGCAGGAAAGGTCTCGTAGACCACGAGAGACTGGGTTTTATCCTAAGTGTGGCAGGAAGCATGGGAGGGCTTCACAGTGGGAGAAACGGGACTTGCAAGGCACAGCAGCCCCCAGCAGTACTACAGGAGAGCAGTTAGTGGGGCCGTCTCCGTATTATTCAGACTTTGGCCCCAACTCTGGCTGCAGCAAGAGACCTAAGCTCTCTGAGGCCTCCCGAGGGCCCACCGTGGGCCAGGTACCGGGCTGGAGGCTGCTGTCGAAACAGGACTTTGCAGGCTGGGCTGATAAAGGTTCTACCTTAACGGCAAGGTTATTTACAGCAGCTGGATGGACAGGGTGGCAGCCCGGAAGGCCTCAGGCTTCGGCCTGCAGGATGAGCCATCTCGGGAAGCCATCCTCTCTGCACAACACCAGGCTGTGAGGTGCGGTGGACAGGGGGCGATGGAAAGGAAAAGGAAGGCAGCCCGACAAGCCCAAGCTCTTCTGAGAAGAAGGTAGTCGTGGCCAGTGAAGTGACCTGGCCTCTTGGCGGCACTGCCAGTCACCACCTAGGATCCGCCATACTCGGGTGCTCCGAGCTGAGCCCATATCTGAAGGTTCTCCAGCTGCCAGGCCTACAGGCAGGTCTGGGAAGGAAGGTGCGGCAGCTCAGCTCTGCTCCTACCAGCAGGCGCTTGGCCAGAATGTTCTCCACCAGCTTGAAGTCATTGCGAAGCTGTTTGTTCTTGCTGCTCGTTCCCTCCATCTCCTCGTCTGCGTGGAAGCGGAAGTACTGCGACTCATCCTTGAACTCGCTCTTCTCCAGCACTGCAAACCCACAGACACACAAGCACGCGGTCAGGCTCACAGGGGAAGGTTTCGGCGACAGTTGCCAACTGGCAGCCACAGGCCGGAACCAGCCCCTGGACAAGTTTGGTTTGGCCAGCACCACGTTATATTAAATGGAATCATGTGCCAACACTAACATATTAGGATATTTCACATAAATGACTGGCTTTCTGACTTCTCTCGAAAAATCCGAACTTGTCCCACCTGCTATAAAGACATATTTCAAAGCCATAGTAACAAAGCCAGTGTGGATCTACAGCAGAAACAGATAAAGAACCAGTGGAAGAGAACAGAAATCAATTAAGAGGATTGTGTGTTTATAAGAACTTAGTACATGATGGATGATGATCACGTAGAAGATTCCAGATGGTGCAGGGAACCCATTTAGGAGGAAAAAATAAAACTGAGCCCCTACCTCACACCATATACAACAATAGACTCCTGATGGATTAAAGACCTAAATATGAACAAGAAAACTAAAGCACATCAAACAAAATGCAGAACATCTCTGTCCTAGGAAAGAAAAGTTCAGGTACAAGACCCCACCCCCCACCGACAAAAGCACTGTAGCTTCTGCTCAATAAGAAGGTCATGGCAGACAGCAGATTTGGGAAAAAAAAAAAAAATATGTCTAAAACCAACAAAGAATAACTACCTAAAATTTATAAGAAATTCCAATAAATCAACTAGAAGTTTGGGAAACTCATAAATAAACGGGCAAAGGGTACGAATGGGAGATTAACAGATGGGTAAACCCAAATGGGTGGCAAATACGTGAAAAGGAGCTCAACTTCACCAATGATCAGGGGGCCACAAGGAGACACTACAGGCCAGGGATTGCCAGACTCAGGCCCTGTGGGCCAAACCCAGCTCGCTACCTCTTTTTGTAAGGAAAGTTTTCTTAGAACACGGCCCGCCTGTTTGTTCATGTATTGTCCGGGGCTGCTTTTGGGCACAATGACGGCTGAATCATTGCGAGAGACCGCGTAGCCCACAAAACCTAACATATTTATTATCTGGACCTCTGGAGAAAAAGTTTTCTTTCTTTTTCTTTAAATATTTTTTCATTAATTTAATTTTTTTTTGAGAGAGAGAGAGAGAGAGGGAAAGAAACACTGATGGGCTGCCTTTTGTGTGTATCCTGACGGGGACTGAGCCCGCAACCTAGGCATGTGCCCTGACTGGGAATTGAACTGGCAACCCTTTGCTTTGTGGGGCAATGCCCAACCAACTAAGCCACAGCAGTCAGGGCAAGAGAAAAAGTTTTCTGACCCTGTTCTAAGACCAGCCAGGAAAATGCATAAAAATAACCAGTAACAACCAGTATGGGATCTGGTCCCTGTGGATCACAAGGTAACTAAGCACCTACTAGTGCCAGGCTCACCACGGACACAGGCTCAGGTTCATTTATTCCTCAGACGGGGAAGGATTCGCTGCACCCCTCCGACAGATGGAAAGACTAAGGCCAGAGAAGCCAAATGCAATGGGCAAAGTCACAGGGCTCCTCCTCTTCACCACGCCGCCCAGCCTGGCCCGTCTGACGGAGGCAGGGACAAATGACATGACGAGGGGCCATCCAAGCTCAGGCTGGGAAAGGCAGCTGTAGGAAGCTTGGGAGGAGGGGTGCCGAGAGGAGGAAAACAAGCTGCCTTTGCTTCACACAATGTCCCCACCGCCCCTGCAGACAGATGCTGTCTGCCCACTTGGTAACTAAAGAGAAGCGGCAGGCAGCGTTCCATTCGTCCTTCTTCCGTTCCTGGGGTTCCTGGGACGTCTAGCTGTTTGCGAGTGTCTTTCTCAGGCCGTACCTCTTGAGAGAGCAGACGCACAAATTACTGCTCTCCCCAGGGCTCAGGGGTCAGACCCCAGGGGGCCGGCTGGCTTCACCTCGACTGTAAACACGTGGGAAGAGGTAGAAGGACGTTGTGCTGGAAAGTTTGGGGAAACAGCTAGAATCTGAGTCCAGCAGCTCAGCGAGGTAAGGTCCCACTACTCCCATCTTTCTATGGAGGCCGCTGGCCAGGCTTTGTGAGATGGGCATAGATACAGGTTCAAATCCCTGCTTGGCCCCTTCCCGACTTCAGGCCCTTTTAGCCTCGGTTTCCTCTTCCATGGGGAGAGTAACGGCACTAATGTGGCTGTGAGGGTCAAGTGGTGAGCCTCAGTTTCCCTGTGTGTGCCTGATGTGAGAGGGCCGGACCATCAGCCTCTCGGGTTCCCTCCCTGAGGACACCTCAGGGCCCATGAGCTCAGGTCAGAAGCCTCGAGGCGCCACGCAGGCCCTACCCCACCCTCCGCTCTGCACCCTAACCTGCATTTTGCGGCAGCCACAAACCTAGGATTTGCCCCTTTCCTCTTTTAGCCTGTTTTTGAGTTTGTGGTAGGGAATAGGGGAGCAGCGGCCGCGCCCTGCAATTTCTCTCCCTGGGGGGCCTTCAGAGTGTTGGTACTGCCTGGGAGTCACCCCCCTACGAATGTCCTCGGCCAGCAGCCTTCCCAGAATAGCGGCTGGGCTGGACCCCTAATTACTCTCACCCACAAATGAGAGGTTCTGCCCAGCTGATGGCAGGAGGGACAGAGCTGTCAGAGGGCCCCACGGGGAACAGAGCAGCTTCTGGGAATGAGGGACTTTGGTGAGACGGGGCCAATGAACGGGAATGACCGAGGCTGCCCTCGCTGGGCCCAACCTGCCCGTCTCAGCTGAGGAGTGAGTCCAAGGCCAGGGCCGCAGGCCTGCTGAGCTCAGAGGGGAGGGGGCGGCAAGGTCTCCACCAGACAGACGGGGAAACTGAGGCCCAGAGAGAGGCCTGGCCTTATAGGGTCAGCTGGGTCAGGCCAAGAAGCAGGCCTATAGGCTGGGGGGGGGGGGGGGGGACCAGGTCACCCTTCCTGTGACTGGCACACCTCTCACCCTGCTAACAGGACAACAAACCCAGTGGCTGCACCAGGGGCGGGAAACTATGGCCACAGCCTGTTTTTACATAAAGTTTTACTGGCACACAGCTATGCCCATTTGTTTACAGACGGCCTGTAGCTTTTTAATGCTACAACGGCAGAGCTGAGTGGTGACAGAGACCATGTAGCCTGAAAAGCCAAAACTGTTTACTGTCTGGCCCTTCACAGAGAGAGTTTGCTGATCTCTGAGAACACAAAGCAGAAACCAGGAGGAGCGGTGGTCCAAAGACCTTCCAGTCTCACCCCGTGAGCCACCACCTGGGTCCAAGCCACATGGGCACTGCCCCCACCCCGGGACTGTGGCAGCCACCTCCTCACTGGCCTCCCTACTTCTACCCCCACCCTCACAGGCGCTCTACAGGCACCAGAGGGGTCCTGTACAAACCTAAGTCAGGCATGTCCCTCCTCTGCTCCGGCCCCACCCAGGACTCCCACCTCACGGGAGCCAAAGCCAAAGTCCTCCTCACATGCCTGTAATTTTCCAGAAGACGCACTCACGTCATTGTTGTTGGACTCTCACACACGCGTGCACACACATGTGCACATCCATGCACTGACACACACAAGGCTGTGAGCTCCCGAGGGGGGACTGTCATCTGTCTGGCTCACTGCTCTGTTCCCAGACCCGAGCATGGTGCCTGCACGCAGGAGACACTCGCTTGGCAAGTGACCAGAGGCAGAAGGAAGCGTGGAGTCAGCCCAACTGGGACAGCACTGCCCCACGAAGGGACGCAAGGCTGAGCCAGGGACGCACCTTCAGCCAGGTGATCAGGAGGCCTCACCGGGAGACAGGGACCGAGCAGGAACGCCGAGCAAGTGAGGGGTGAGGCAGCCAGGGGAGGGCGTGCCAGGCAAGGGCCACACAAGTGCCAAGGCCCTGAGAGATGCTAGAATCAGGAGAAGGGCTCCTGGGTGGCACTAAAGTCTACCTGTCCTACTGAAAGGGCAGGAGACCAGGGACCCCCAGGGCCAGCAAGGGAAGACCAGAGAGCTCAGGGGTTGAGTGCCTGGCCAGTGAAGCCAGTCTCCTGGGGTTCACATCCTGACTCCTACTTGCCATGTGACCTTGAGCAAGTTTCTTAACTGTCGGCGCTTCTATGTTCTCATTTATAAACAGGAATGAAATCAACACCGACATCAAAGGATCCTTACACGGACTGAGCTAGCACATGGGCAGTGCTTCGAAGGAGGCCGGGCACACAGCGCACCGACTTCTGTTCCAGTGTAACATGGTATCAATGGAACCATTTTCTCCCTCCTCCTCCCAGCTTCCGGCCCCAGGATCATCTCAGGACTGTCCACCTCGCTACCCCTGTCACGTGCTTTCCCCCGAGGGAAGAGTGACTCATCGGACGGGTGAGGCTGGGAATCGTGGCATGAGCATCCCGGGAAGGGCCCTGCCTTCCTCTCCTGCTCATAACCAGCCTGTCCTCTCCTCCCCGTGGAAGCCCGTGGGCCACGCCTGGGCCTCACTGCCCACCCTGGAAGACCACGACCCATCCAGGGAGAAGAACACAGGAAGCCCGTGGACTTGACCACGAATCCATTCTGCTTTCCCAGCCAAGTTTTACCAGCCACCTTGGTCCCCACTGGACACCAGAAACAATCTCTTAATGGGTGCAGAACAGGGGAGAGGAAGAGGGGATTCAAGAGTCGCCCCCAATCCCTGCCGGTCTACAGGCCTGCAGACGCGGCATCCAGCCTGGGTTCACCCATGGCACATTGGGCAGCCTCCAGCCCACCATATGCTTTCTCTGGGCCTCAGTTTCCCCTCCCTGTGACATGCACCAGGGACCAGAGGCCGTGCCGGCTCTTCTGCCCTGGGAGGATGGGGGCTGGCAGGGGAAGGGGCGGGTTACCGTGGTGCATGAAGCCGTTGTTGCACAGGCCCACACCAAGCGCCACTGCCTCCTCCCGCGTCTGGCAATCGCCCTGGAACGGAATGAGAAGGGGAGGGCATTAGGTGGACTGGCACTGGAGGGGCTGCGTGAGGCTGCAGGAAAGCCCACGCCCGCCCCCAGCATGAAGGCACCAGAAGAGCAGGGATTTGTGTCCCTCTGTTTACTGAGGTACCCCCAAAACATGTTTGCGATTATTATTAACAAATCCCAGACGAGTGTTATTTTATTGTATTTGCAATAAATACACTGAGTAGCATGTGATAAACACCACAAAAGAGAAACAGAGATTTTAAGTAGCAGACACTGTTGGTGGCCCAGAAACCCCCCTTTTCAGATCCTGTGGCCCTGAAACTGTCCCTGCTGGGGACGGCAATGCACCTGTCTAGGCAACCACAATCCCAGCCTCCCTTGCAGCTTAAGGTGGTCAGTGAGGTGTAGGCAGAAGTCACTGGTAGGGAACTCTAGTAAAACCCCCTTTGTCACTGGCCCTTCCTTTCTCTTCTCCTGTTGGAACAAAGAGGTGATGGCTGGAGCTCCTGCAGTCATCCTAGACCACAGTGTGACCTCGAGGACAGAAACACACTAAGGATGGTACAGCAGAAACAGTGTGGTCTCCAAAGATATCATGAGGCCACCCTAGCAGCTCCGAACTACCAACCCCTGGTTTTCTCTCATACTGCAGAAAAATAAATCCCTGATTTTTTTTGACTCTGTAGTTGGATCTCTCATTAAAATCAAGTAAAATTCCTAACTGACCTCACTCTAGCCAGTGAGACATCTGGGGAAACCTACAGGGGATTCCAGAAAAATCCCTCCTCCCTGAGAAAAGCAGCGCCACCCCTCCCTGCCTGGGGCAGAGTCACACGAGGAAGTGGGGTTTGGGGCTGTGGGGCTATCTTGTGACCGAAGCGGCAGACCTGCTGAGTGAGGATGATGGAGTGGAGAATGGAAGGTTCTTCTTGATATGTGGCCTGACTGTTAGGTGGCACAATTATCTGCTCAGGCCACTGCTCAACTGGGTTTTCGGCCCTGCAGCCGACAGCCCTCTTAACCAGTACGGTTTAAATCAGGGGGATCTGGCTCGTCGCAGGGCTTCCCTGAGGAAGTGACATCCAATCCAAAACTGAAGAATGAGCGGGTGTGGCTAGTGTGCTGGGCCCACCTTCAGGGCCAAGTCTCCCACACAGAATGTCATCTTAGTGGGACAGCCCCTAAAGGTTTGTCACTGCCCTCCACCCCCAGCCAGGCTGAGGGCGCACGATCCATGAGAGGCCAATGAGACGCTCCGTGTCCTAGGAACATGGCTCTGAGTGGACGAACCCAAGGACAAGGCACAGTTGGTGTGGACTGTCCCTGAGAGCAGTGTCCTGAAGATGGTGCCCCTCAGCTCAGGCTCCCGAGAAGCTGGGTGTCTCCTGATGCCAGTTCTTTCTAAGGCCGGGCTCTGGGGTCTTGCCTTCCCATCCGCCACCTTCCGCTTTTGCAGCCCTTAAGTTAGCCAGAGTCTGTTTCTTGCAGCCTAAATAATCTCAGTATATTCAGGCAAAGTGTGTGAGTTGTGAGTGTGCCTGGGGCGGGAGAGTGGGGGATTTGGGGGGGTGTGGGGAGAGTTGACAGGCAGATGAAACGACAAGGACAAAGGTCTACAAAAGTGGGACAAAGCTTGGAGCACAAAAGGCAGCGTGACTGGCAAAGGGCAGGTCAGCTCCACAAGGCTGTGCTCCCTGCCGAACTGCAAGGGCCCGGCATACGGTAGGCTCTAAATAAATACACGTTGATTAACTGAAGGTGTTGTCAGCAGGAACCAAATCGTGCAGGAACTTGCAGCCAAGTCAATGAGCTTCAACGAAGTTCAGAGAGCCTCTCATTTAAACAATTCCCAAAGTGAGAGGCTCCCGGGGGGACTCGCCAGACATGGCCAGGCCAGGCGCCTCGACAGTCCCAGACTCCTTGGGCCCCAGAGGGTCCATGGAGGCAGCTCCCAGCTCCAGGAGAAGTGCAGACCAAAGGCGACAGGACTCAGGCTGCAAGGACTGGGGCTCAGACACAGAGCGGAGGGCCTGGGGGCGGGGCCAGCCTCAGTATTTCGCTGTACTGGCTGACCTGGCTGACCAGGGGAAGACGAATCTCTCCCGTGGGACCCCAGGGCAGAGGCTGAAGGGCTGGCGGACTCACGGCCCTGCCAGCGGAGGCCGCCACCCACATGAGAGGCCACACCCAAAGCAGCTGCCCAGTTGTGAGGGGCCGGCAAGGGAGGCGCAGCCTGGGCCCGGGTGTCCAGCAGGCCCGGCTCCGCAGCCTGGGAGGCCTCTGCAGCCACTGGAGCCCGCCTGGCTTTCTGAAGCACTTGGTCTGGGCTCCCAGCCCATCCCAGCTCCCCTGCTCCCCAGGGGTCCCGGGGTGGTCCTCAGGAAGGCTCCTAAAGTTAGAACAGCAGCAGGATTCTCAGGTGAACAGGGAAACAGGTTGACCCTGGATGTACCCATCACCTGGAAAGTAAGCCCCCACCTCACACCCCGTCAGCCGGGGGGGAACCGCAAGTCACCAGGTCACCACCTTCTCCCCTCCTGGAGGCGGGCATGGGCACGCACACCACCACGCTCCCCTGTTCTCTATTCCACTTGTTCCCAACGCTGGAAGCCCCAGGCACACTGGCCTCCCTGTCACTCCTTCCACGCGACACATGACCCCACGGCAACGCCCTTGCACCTGCTCCTTCCTCCCCCTGGGACACCCTGCCCTGGCTTTTCAGGTCTCAGTGCCCATGCCACCTCCTCAGAGTGGGCCTTTCCCTAACTCCCCTAAAGAAGGCCCCCACCCCCTCCACCATACGCCCTCTCCACAAACATTCACCCGGTTACACTCTCTCCTTCCCTCATGTAACATCTGTGCCGCGCTTGTCACAACCAAAAATGCACATGTTCCTTCAGGGCACGGCTCTCGGGGAGAGTCAACCCAACGCTCCCTGCCCCTGGGTTCCCCCTAATAGACGAATCGGTTTAAGGTCCGTCTCCCACTGGAATGTCAGTCCCACGGGCGGCGGCGACAGTGCCTGCCACATCCACCCCGCCTCCCCGCCTTGAAGCACTGTCTCTAGCACTTAGAGAGGCACAAAAAAATATCTGATGACTGAATTATTGGATGAATGAATGAAAAGATCCAGTTTGGAAACTGGTCCTGAACGCCCCCTCTATCTGCCTCAGTTTCCGTGTCCCCAAAATGGGGCCACTAATCGTGCCCACCCTCAGAGGCTCCTATGAAGACCAAAGGACACGTTCCACGTGACGGCCCTGGCGTGTAGGGAGCATTTTGGTAAATGGCAGTTATTCTTGCTCGGTTACCTCTCAGGAGGGAGAACTACCTAAGAACGAAGGGGATAGAGGTAGTGCAGGGTCGGAGAGGGAACTCAGAGGGCGGACTTACCGAGGGCCTCGGCAGGGCCCCCGCCCAGGGCCTCTGAAACCCGTGCCAATGCCCAAGGAGGGTCTCTCACGACCCACCTCACGCCAGGCACTGCACTATCTCACTCGGTCTTGATGGTCACCCGGAAGCAATCCCTCTTTTTAACCCCGCCTGATAAACGAAAACCTGAGGCACTGGCAGGCACGGCACCTGCCCAAGGTTACACCGTGAGAACGGAAGACTTTCAGAGCTGGACCCTCCCCCCGGCCACCATGTTACGGGTAGGGAAACTGAGGCTCTGAGCGGTCAGTTACCCAGGGTTTCAGCCGGGGATCCTGTCCTGCCCGTTTCTCCTGTTTCCTCTGCCACTGCCTCAAGCCGCCAGCCTGGCCCTTCGCTGGCTCCCACCCTGGCCCCTGGCCCGTGCTGAACGCCCTGCCGCAGTCAGCACCTGCCATCTGGCTGATGGCGGGGGTCCGTGTGGCAGGCACGCGGGCACATTTCAGCTGGGCCGGCACAGGGGCTGGCGGGTTTGTGCCGTCCCGCACCTGGCTCCTGGCCTGCGCCTGCTCTCTCCCGCTCCTTCTGACGGCCACGGCCTGGGCGGCCCTGGAGCCCAGGCAGCACAGACCAGAAGCCACCAAGCAGAGGCGGAGAGAGCGACCTCTGGAGCCCGATTCCCCAGGCTCGAAGTCCTGGGTGGCCTGTGGCCGTGGGCAATTCCTCAACCTCTCAGCTTTATTTCCTCACTTGTGTTTTTTTATTGCAGGTTTGCCCTTGATTTTCTAGGGCCGCTGCAGCCCCTGAATGACAGTCCCTGCTCAGACCCCACAGTACCAGCCATCTACGGTCTATTACAACTGTCATCTGTATTATTACTGACTTACCAAGGCACCCTCACAGCCCCCCAGATATACACAGCCTCATAGGAATACCCCATTTCTGTGTGTCCTGAGGCCAAGTTACATAACCTGAGCCTCAGGTTCCTCGTCAGTAAAATGGGAATAATTTTTCCTCAGGTTGTTCTCAGGATTCCATGAGGTAACACACAGAACTGATAAAAAGCATAGCTAGTCCATCAAAGGGCTAAAACCCACCCCATCCGCAGAGTTAAAAGAACTCTAATTTGTCCAAGTATTGGGTAGGGAGCCCCTCCTCCAGCCTCAAGGGATGAATTCTGAGAAATTCCAAGCCACTCTCAGCCATCCCTGGTTCTCTCCCTCCGGGAGCGGTTTAGGGATACATGTGGGACCCAGATGGCCCATGAGACCACTGGGGTTAAGTAGCAGTTTCCTCACTAAATAAAATGAGAAAGCTCTCTCCAATTGCCTCTGCTGCCTGCCTTGTTCTCTAGGTCTGCTTAAAGGTGATGGCTGGAGCTGTGGCAGCCATTCGATGACTATGAAGCAACTGGCAATAGATGGCAAAACGGAAAGATGGAAGGAGTCTGGGTGTAAATGGCACTGCGGAGCTCTGCGACCATGAACTGTGGATGCCTAGTTATGTGAGAAAGTAAATGTCTTGACTGTGTAAGTCGGGCTTCCTATTATGTGCAGCCAAAAGCAGTTCTAGCGAATCGGTGGGTGTTAATCAACATTTTGTTTCAAGGAGCAAAATGACCTAGAAGTCCGCAATGAAGATGTATTCGAAGCACAAGAATCCTCCATAGGTTTTCCTGACTTTCCTGCTCAGGTACAAGGCGGGGAAGGATGGCTGTAACCAGTCTCCGAGGTGACATCCAAATCGCCAGTCTGTCCTCACAGACAGACCCACACACATACCCCCTGCCCTCTTTTCCTGTCCCAGAGCCAGACACCACCTGCCTTTCAGCCAGCCTCTTGGAAGTCATATTCCTGGTTCAGCTCCAATTAGCTTCCCTGTGTCCCCAGCCCAGGCCAAGCCAGGAGAGGTCTGCAGAAGTGGACAGACACATGTCGTGCTCAGCTACACCTCTCACCTCCCCATCCTCCCCCTGCCTCTACTTTCAACAGGATGTTTGGCGGGGGTGGGGGAGAGGACTGTCCTCAGGACCAAGTGACCATGGCTCAGGGAGAGCTTCTCTGACAGCACTGCCCACAAGCAGGCCCCCACTGTGCCCCACACCCGTCACCACAGAGAAATGAACCTGGTGGCTGCCGGTTTCCCCCTCCCTAATGGAGTGTCCCAGGATGCAGCCCTGAGCCTTCCCACTCAGCCAAGGACCTCAGAGTCATTTTAGACTCCTGTCTATCTGTCACCTCCCACACCCCATCCATCTGTTGGCAAGCTATGTTAGATCTACCTTCAAAAACTCCAGGGTCTGACCCCTTCTCCCGCCTTCCCATGGCCACCCAGTTCCCAGGCACCATGCTCCCCGCCTGGAGTTCTGAAGGCGCCTCCTCCCTGGTTCCCGCCTGCCAGCCTCGGCCCCTACAGCCCGTGCTCCATGTAGTCGGAGGGATCTTATCCAACCAGGGTCACCTGCCGTCCCTCCTGTGCTCGGAGCCCTGCGGTTGCCAGAGCCCTCCCATGGCCCACAAGGCCCCGTGTGACTGGCCACCCACAGCCCCGTCCCAGCTTCCCTCTCACTTAGGTCACTCCTGCCGCCTCGGCCTCCTCCTCACTGCTCTCAGGCACACCAAGCTCCCTGAACACTGAGTCTTGGAGTTGCTGTCCTCTCAGAGAAGGGTCCATCCTCAGACATGCCCCTGGCTTGCTCCCCTCCTCCCTCAGGTCTCTACTCAAATGTCCCTGCTCCATAAGCCTCTCTTCACCCGCTGTGAAAACCACACCGCCCCACGCATTAGAAGGGTAAATTCCCCCCGCAGCTCCCACACGCTCTGTCCCCACCCCCATGCTGGCACTGAGCACCAGCTAACGTATTATATATTTCACTTCTTTTTCTTGTTTATTAAGTGCCTCCCCGACTCCTCACCAGAATTTAAGACCCAGGAGAGCAGGAACTTTGTCGTGTTCACTGCTGCGTCCCCAGAACCTGAGATAGTGCCTGGCACACAGTCGGTGCTCAAAGAAGAAACGGGATGAGCTAATGGGTCCTCTTGTCGATTTCTTCTCCACCCTCTTCTAACCTCATTGCAAATTCCACCCAAGAGCTGACAAGGAACAGAATATCCACAGGGGAGGTGTCACCTGAGTGCCAAGTGCACCAAGTCTGCCCCTCCTCCACCCCCCCAGCTGGGAGGTCCAACGGGCACCCACAGGCAGTGCCTTCCCACACCCGAGGCACCTGCGTTTCCTCACACCTTTCCTTCCAGCGACCCAGCACTCCAAAATCTCAGGACTTGTCCTTGAGTCCCCCTCCTTCACCCCACCACAGCAGTGCACCCTGAGCCTTCCATCTCCAAACAGGTCTCAGGCTGACCGACTTCTCACTGTCTCTGTGACCCACCCCAGCCCCAGCTCATGCCTGGGATTCGCCACTGAGGACAAAGTCCCCATCCGGCTTTAGAGCCAACAGGCAGCCATGGGCACCGATGGAGCTTGGAAAACACGAGGACACAGGAAGGCCCCAGGTGTGAGAAGCGCTGCATCAGAGAGCCGTGAACCGGGTCACATCCGGGCTTCTACCACCTCGGCCACAAAAGAAAACGCCGGGTGCCGCCCCTCACCTGTCACTGCAGCACGCTGGGGACGCAGGACTCTGTGTGCCCCCACCCCACCCCCCAGCTGCTGCTTTCCTGTTTTGCTGCTCCTGCATCCCCGGACGCCTCCACAATTTCTTCAGCCTTCCTTACTGCCTATAATTTCGAGCCTCAATGAATCCTTTATGAAGAAGACAAGGAGCTATAATAGTAGCTACATTTACTCTATGCCAGGTGCCCTTTGAAGCACTTTAAATGATTCATTCATTGAATCCTCAAAATTACCTAAAGGAGAAGATATGGTTTTTTAGCTTTGTTTTGCAGGTGTGGAAACTGAGGCACAGAGAGATTAAAGGGCTTGTCCAAGATCACTCGGCTAGGAAGCAGCAGAGCTAGGACTTGAACCTGGGCCTGCCTGGCTATAAGGAAAGCGTATGCTCTCGGCTGGCTTCATGGGATCCTAAGGAGAGGGTGGTGTAGCACAACGGTTATTCCCAAATGTGCAAGTCTGCATTTACATCCAGGGTCCTCTTAAGACCTCCCAGGCCTTAGGGTCCCACATCACAGCAAAGAGATTAAAATGTACCCACATCCTACATTAAATATGTTTTGGGGGCTTGTAAACTATTTTAAAGGATTTTTCTAAACTTGCTTTTGAAGGTATTTGACGCCAAGAAACAATTACTTTACAGATTTGCTATGATTTCGAGGCAATCATCAGGAATTGGTGCGACACGAGAAACTCCAGCCAGCAAACCGTTTCTGAAAGGAATGAGGTTTTTTATGAACATTAAATGAAGGTTGACATAAAGCTGTAAATGTTGAAACATTTATCCACTTTGATTCTGCAGTCGTCTCCTCGTCTTTGGAGCCAGCGTGTACTTTTTACAGACTACAAATGCACATTCTCACAGGCTCCCTGAAAACTTTGCAGAATTGAGGCCCAGGGACAGTCCGAGTCCCAGCTTTGCTGCTGCGAGGCTGTGTGCCCCGGACCAGGCACTCGGCCTCGCTGGGCCCTGGCTCCCCAGGTCCCCGGCAGCAGGGGGGCCGGAGGACACGATGGGATTCAGCCCGAAGCCCAGCCAGCGCCTGGCCCAGGGCCAGCACCCCGTGAACGGGAGCCATAAAGCACAAAAGGCAGGTAGAGAGGGGCGTCTGCAGCACCTGATGGAACAAACGCCTTTGGGAAGTTGCAGCAAATTGACACACAGATTGCCCGGGCCCCCGCCCAGCCCCTGCCCACTGGAGGCTTATGTGAATGTAGTCGCTTGGCAAGTTCCACATGGGGGCTCCAGTGTGGTGCCAGGAGGAGACCGCCTTGTCCCAGTTTGCCCAGGACTGTCCCAGTTTTAAAACCGAAAGCTTTAAGGCGGCCGCCACCCAAGGGTCCATTGACTGATGAAGTGATAAATAAAATGTGGTCTATCTGTACAACGGAATACTATTCAGTCCTAAAGGGGGAGAAAGTTCTGACACACATTACAACACGGACGAGCCTGGAGACATTGTGCTGAGTAAAATAAGCCAGCCACAGAGAGACAGACGCTGTATGGCCCCACTGATACACGGAGCCCAGAGCAGTTGGAGTCATAAAGAGAAAGTAGAAGGGTAGTTTCCAGAGGCTGGGGGAGGCGGGAACGGGGGGTGGTTAGGGTCTCATGGGTTCAGAGTTTCAGTTTTGCAAGATGGAAAGAGCTCTAGAGATGGATGGTGGTGATGGCTGAGTGGCTAAATGTGAGTGTAGCTAAAACCACTGAACTGTACACTTAAAAATGGTTAAGACGGTGAGCGTTATGTGTATTTTACCACAAGTAAAAAGTAATTTAAAGTTAAAAAAGAAAAAGACCTCAAAGGACCTCAAAGGACCCATCCCGGTTAGGCCCCCAGTCCTGGGCAGAGAGAGATGGGACGGCTGGTCCCCGCGATCGGGGGAGCTCTCACCTGGGCCAGCAGCCAGTCCACCAGCTTGCTCCCAGGCAGCACGGACTTGTACGTCTTCAGGTGGTAGTCGCGGTCCCTGCCGAGAGGAGAAGTGCACCATGAGCAGGCTGGGGAAGACGGAGGTGGCACAGGCCCAGTGGGCGGGTTAGGTGGGGGACCTGGGACGGCACTGGGCAGGGAGTCTTGGCCCGAATGCCACACCTCACTCACAGTGTGACCTGGGGCCATCTGTCCCAACCCTGGGCCCCCCTCTCACCTACAGAGTGAGGGGGCAGGAGGTGAGGGTTCTAAGGCCCCTCCCTCCAGCCCAGGGGCTCTCAAGCAGGGGCGGCTTTGCCCCCCAAGGAACGCCTGGCTGTGTCTGAAGACAGTTTTGGCCATTATGACCCGGTAGGAGGTGGACATGCTACTGGCACCTAGCAGTTAGAGACTAGGGGTGCCTCTAAACATCCCAAATGCCCAGAAGACCTCTCAAATAAAGAATTATCCAGCCCAAAATGTCAGCAGCACCATGACTATGAAAACTGACTTACTCTAAGTAGTGGAAAAAAACCCTCTCAATTCCTCTTTTCTTTCGTGTTTGTTTTGTTGCTGACATTCGTGCAGGCAGAGATAACAAGCTCTTCCAACGTGGAAGTGCCTCTCCCGGGGCTGATGTGGGGAATTAGGCCTGGGCAGAGGGCAGGGGCCTGGGACATGCCTGGTTCTTTGGAGGTAAATGCTCCGACCTGTGTGGCCTCTGAGCTCCTGCTGAGTCGCGGTACAAAGGCTTCTGCTGACCTTGCAACCGAATTGTAACGCCTGAGCCTCTAAAGCCAACACAAATGAGGGCATGTGGCCAGCCCATGTCGAGGCTGATATGGTCCAGATGGGGAGTTTTTCTGGGGTCTTCAGGAGCTGGAATGTCCGGCAGGCCGGGTCACAGAGGGGCCCTTCTGGGACTTGCAGAAGGGCAGCAGGGGACGGGCTGAGGGGGCAGAGGCAGGTCTGGAGATGAAAGTGGTTCCCGGGACCCGACCTCCGACAATGAGGCCAAAGGCCAGCGAGGCTAGCAAATGCCAGGAAAGGCCTGTCCTCTCTGCTCCTCCGAGAGGCGGTAAGAGCTGTCGGGACAAAGGGACCAAGGAATCTGCTCCTGGCTTAGAACCGGGCCAGCCTCTCTGTCTCTTCATCCACGAACATAAGCTCCCTGGTAAAGAGAACGACCACTCGCTGGCACTTCCACAGCACTCACTAGGTGCCAGGTGCCCTTCACACTGAATCCTCACGACAGCGCAAGATGTGTGAGCTAGTCTTATGCCCATGTCACAGACGCAGAAAGAGAGGCCAAAGAGAGCCATTACCGTGCGGCAGCTACTCAACTGGCATTCACTAAGTGCTACTGTGCCCTACGCCTGCACTCTCCAACATGGGGCCATTTTTCAATCAGTGAACATGAAATCAAACTTAAAATCACATTCCTCAGTCTCAAGGGCTCGACAGCCACATGGACTAGAGGGCTGGACGGTACAGATGTAGAGCACCTATAGTTCTACTGGAAAGTTCTACTGGACAGTGCTGTTCCAGGTGCTATGCAAGTGCCTGGGGACACAGCGCTGAGCAAGGTCCCTGCCCTTGGTGAGTTTACAATTCGGTGGGGGAAAAAACAGTATACAGATAAACAAAAAAGCACATGCTGGCTAACATACTAACAATGTGACACGTCATACTGACAAGTTCAAGAAGAAAACCAAAGGGATGTAAGGAGGACAGTGTGTACCCAATGGAGGTACTTTAGAAAGGACGGCCCTCTGAGATATCTGAAGGGAGTCAGGAAGCAAACAAGCGTGTATGTGAGGGAAGAGCATTTCCGGCCAAGGGAACGGCAAGTGCAAAGGCCCTGGGGTGGACCCTATTACTATCCCCATCCCACAGAGGGACAAGTTGAGGTGCCAAGAGGTTAAGTGACTCTGCCCAAGGTCACACAGCTGGTACTAGCACTAGCAGGCAACTCACCACCATGCTGCAGTGTTTCCAAAAAAACTCACTTAGCCAACAAACCTACAGGGTAGGTGTGATTATTAGCCCCAAGGGATAAAGAAGAAGAATGAGGCTCAGTGAAGCTGCCCGGCCCAAGGCCGCAGCGTGGAGGAGACTCAGAGTGAAGCTGGAGCTGGGAGAGTGACTTACTTGATCACGGGGGTGTAGAGGCTGTGAAGGCGGCAGTAAAGCCTCACGCCCTGAAAGAGAAAAGGGGGAAGTCCGGGATCAGGGCACATCCTTCAGGGGCCTCCGAATCCAGGCTGCCGGGAAAGAATGGCTGGGTCGGGGAGAGGGCGGAGGAGAAGAGGCCACTGGGGCCCAGGCCTGCTGCGTCAGGGTGGGGTCAGGGTGATGGTGTCAGAGTGACAGGGTCCCTACCTTGGACATGATGTCCTCCAGCTCACTTCGGGCTTTGTAGGTGCCATCATCATAGCGGAAGCGGTACATCACCTGCTCGTTCTTGAACTGGTGCTTGTCGGAGACTAGAGGGACCCAGGGTCAGGGGTGCAGTGAAGCAGAGCAGGTCTCCTCGGCCCCTCTGGACCCACACCCACCATCATCACCCTCCACCCAGCCAAGCTCTGTGCCAAGCGAAATTTCACTGAACCTCCTGCCCATGCTATGTGCAGGCCTGCTGAGACCTGCAGCCAGGGTCTGGTGCATCAGCGGGGCTGGTGAGAGGCCCGGAAATCCCCCCAATCCAGCCTGTGTTGGGACCCACCGGGGCCAGCATCTCCTTGGAGCTAGAGCACCAAAGCACATGTGGGGACCTAGTGTGCTGGGTCTGAGACCACGCTGTCAGGTTTTACGGGACCACCCCCACACCACGGCCCTGAGCTACCCTTGGCGTCTCCCTCTCTCACACTCCCCTCTTTGCATCCACTAGCAAGTCCTGTAGGCCCTTCCTTCACAACACTCAGAAGCTGGCCCTACCCTCCCACCTGTCCGAGCCACCTTCATCTCCCGCCTGGAATATCACAGCTGCCTCCTGGCTGGGCGCTCTCCTGGCACAGCGATCAAAGGGACCCTCTTAACGTCTGAGTCTAGGCGGGTCTTTCCTCTAATCAAATCTCAGCAGTGGCTTCACATGTCACTCAGAGTCAAGCCAAGGACCCTAGAGTCTCATATAAGATCCTGGACCTCATCCCCTGAACACTCCCCCCTTAGCCCCCTGCCCACTCCGCAGCAGCCGTCCTGGCCTCCTTGCGTTCCCCAAACAAACCACTTATCCTCCTGTCCTGGGACTCCTCACTGGCTGTTCCCTCTGCCTGGGACCCCAGAGCCCACCTGGCCCCTCCCTCTCTAGGAGTCAGTTCCAGCACCGCCTTCTCCGTGAGGCCGGCCCCAACCGGCCTCTTCAAAGCTGAGCCCCGCGCCCTGCTTTCTCTCCCGCCCTTGCATTTACCGCCATCTGCATACGCTTAATTTTTATTTATCTCGTTTACTGTCTTCCCCCCACAACTAGAAGTTTGGCCCATGAGAACAAGAGTTCTCATCGGTCCTGTTCACTGCCGCGTGGACAGTGCCTGGCCCAAAACAGGCGCTCAAGAAAACTAAACAAATGAGTCTTGCCTTTTCTGGGCGGGGACGGGGTGGGGGACCCCCAGAAAATCTACTTCCCTGACCCCATCTTTTCAACGTGTCCCCACATTGCTGGTACGCAAGGGGAATGAGCAGTTTTATAAGGGCACCCACATCCCTGGGGCCCACTGCGCCCAGGGACCAGGACAGCCGCGCCGAAGCAGAGAAATAGCCTCCAAGTTAGCAGGAACGGTGCGGCTGCAGTCTGGCCTAGTCCCACCCCTGGGCCCCCGGGGGCCCGGCCCCACTCGCTCACCGTGGTGGATAATACCGTTCTCCAGCAAGGCCTGGCCCAAGTTGACTCCTTCTTCAGTCTTGCTGATTTCACCGATTTCCAGGAGCCAGGAAACAAACTCACTGCCAGGAACATCAGATGCGGCTGAAAGGGCCTCCTCAGTCCTGGGACCCCCAAGGACCAGCACTGAGCTGGCCTGGCCTCACCCACCCCTGGAAAGGACGGCTGAAGCTTCCTCCAGGGAAGTAAAGCTTAGGGGCCCACAGCCCCGGGGTTGTGCTGAGGCCGCATGCTTCTCCCCGCGACCAGTGGCCGCGAAGGGGGCATGGCCAGACCCCAGGCCCTGCCTCGGATGGATGGATGGATGGGTGGGTGGGTGGGTGGGAATGTGAGAGGATGGGAGGATGGACAGACGGACACATGAGTAGGTAGGTAAATGAAAGGAAAGGGAATGGATAAATGGATGACTTGACAGACGAATGAATGAGAGGTGGCTGGAAAGACTGGTGAGTAGGTGGGTAGATTAGTGAAGAAATAGCTGGGTAGATGGGGTGGGGGATGGACGATGGATGGCTAGATGGATGGATGAACAGAAGGATGGAGAAACAAAAAAGCAGGAAGAAATAGGGTCCCGAAAGATAATTGTGGAGAGACAAGAGAGTAAACTGTGATCAAATCGCCTCAGTCTCCTACTTAAAACCCTCCAGTGGGCTTCCCTATTACTCTCAGGGTAAAAAATACAAAACGACCCTCTGCCCACATGAGAACGAGGCGGTGCAGAAATTGCTCATTCCTCACTGGTCTCATACCCTATGTCTTCCACTCACTATGCTTTGGCCACGCCCATTATCTTCCCCTTCTTAGAAAAATGCCAGATTCCTGCCCCCCTCAGAGCCTTTGCACTTGGTGTTCCCTCTGCTTACAAACACTCCTCCCAGCCCTTCCTTCTCACCCTTCAGGTCTCAGCTCAAACATCACCTCCTCAGAGAAGCCCTCCCTGACCACATCAACAAAAGTAGCCTCTTCTCCCCATACAACCCATCGGATCTCTTGGTATTACTTCCCTTTTAATACTTCTGTCTGAAGTCGTACTATTTGCAGATTTCCTTATATGTTTATCGGCCATCTTCCCCAACCAGAATATAATCTCCATGCCGTCAAATTCATGGCTCCACCCCCAGAACCAAGAAAGGGGTCTAAAGCACAGGGGGCTCGATACTCATTTATTGAACAGAGGAAAGAATGAACCATCAAGCAAGGAGGAACGTTCTGGGACCAGGAGGAAGGTATCATGGAGAAAGCAGGGTTCACAGGCCAGAAGAAAGCAGGCAAATCCAACGTGACTGCCCAGCGGGGCGGCAGCTCGGCCAGACCCCAGCTCCTGGCTCCTGGCTCCTGGTGGGTGCTCCAGCCCAGCACAGAGCTCAGCCCACTTGGAGTCAGCAGGAAAAGGGAGAGCTGGGAACGGGACTGTTTCCGCCTAGCAATCTGTGTTCAATGAAAGCAGGTGGCAGCTGGCCAGAGCACAGAGCTCTCCTGCTTATCGAAACCAGCTGTCCCGCCTCCAATTACAGGGCCAGAGGGGGGCAGGGTTATTTTTAGCTTTCCAGGGTTTGCTGAGCAAAGACCTGCCTTGCGTGTAGGTAGTGGTTGTGTGAAAGGCATTCAGAAAGCCCTGGGTGCAGGGCCCAATGGGGCACAGAAGAAATGGATCTATTTTGTGGAGCAGACCCCCAGGTAGGGAAGAGATTGTTCAGGGTTCCTACCCACCCCCCATTCCATTCTCTAAGCCCCAAAACTCGGAGACAGAAAGAAAGTTACCAGCAGCTGAGAGAAGTAAACAGATGTTGAGTGCCCACTCTCGGAAGCTGGAGGCTGAGTGTCCGGCTGCCCACCCACTGTCCCACTGGGGGCCGCCTCTGGGGTGTGGGGGCAGGAAGTGACCCACAGCAGATGCTAGGACAGAGGACAGCAACGGTGACCATGTGTCTGCCCTCAGTGGAGTCTTGCCCCTTTTAGAGGACAAAGTAGGGTTCTCTGGATTTAACAGGTAAACTTTCCAATCAAATAAAATCTTAAGCTGGGATCCAACGTGCAAAACCAGATAAAATTCTTCTCTGAAGAGGGGAGCCAGTCCTCAGTGGCTGCAATGGGAAGACTAAGGCAGCTTATGGCTTTTCAAGAGAAGCCGGAAATCCCTCATTTCCTGTGAAATCTCCCAACTGGTTAACGTAGATAGAGTCCAAAGTTTCTGAAAGCACCATGTGGCCTATAAAAGGCACATCTGTAAGCTGCACTGGGTCAGTGGGGCACCATCTGCCACCACTGGGGTGCAGGGAAGGGCGTTCTAGGCAGGGGGATCAGCACACACCAGGGTCCTGAATGAGGGAAGGTGAGGAAACCAGCGATCTGCCGGCTGCTGGGGGCTGCAAAGAGCAGCGAGATCCAGTCCTGCAGAAAGACAGAACTCCGGGCGGTGGTCTGGGGATAGAGAGGAGGTCAGCCTAGTTTGGTGGCGGGTTCGAAATTCAGGGGACGGGGGGCTACTGAGAGTTAACCTGTGTCCAGCTTTCATCCCTCCTTCCCTCCCGGTCCCCCAAATCATCCACATAGTGCACATGTACTCAGCCTACCATGTGACAAGCCCCACGCTGGCCACAGGGGATACACTTGATATGTCTTTACAGTCTTCCTAGGGAAGCCCCCTAGCTGAGGCCCAATGCACCACACAGCACCCAGTTCAAGGATCCCCTTTTTCTTGCCTATTTCTTCCATAGCCTTGAGGTCCTTGAGGGCAGCGACTGAGGAGTTTATAGTCATCCCTGTAACTCCACCACCTGAAGATGCTTCCTGAAGATACCTGCCACAGTGTTCGACAAGTCATCGTCGATCAGCTATTACACGCTAACATCGTGCACCTGTGCACACAGGCCAACGAGACAGGTCTCTTCCGCCTCAGAGCTGCTGTTCTGGCAGCCGTGAATACCTGAACGACATCTGACCTCTGTCAAGGGTAAAACTAAAGGCCTTCTCTTCCAGGAAGCCTTCCCTGACTGCCCAACAGGCAGGCCCTCACACCTTGGCCCCTGGGCTCTAACAGCTTTGACAATGTCCTCATTCAGGGGCTGTCTGATGGCTCACCCTCACCTCCCTCTTCTGCTTAGACTCCATCAGTGGCTTCCCGGAGCACCCAGAATAAAATCTGAACCTCTTGCCCCGTCTCTGCCTTATCTGGGCCCTGTCGACCCCCGACCCCGCTGCCTCTCACTCCCTCCAGCCATGCTGACCTCCTTGCTGTTCCTCAGAGACTCGTTCAAGGTTCATTCCACCTTGGAGCTTAGCTACCTGCTGTTCCCTCTGCTGGGAGCCCCTCCAGACGCTGTTCCCCCAGACCTTTTCATGGCTGACTCTTGCTTGTCAACCAGGTTTTGGTTAAAATGTCACCTCCCCGGAGAGGCTCTTCCTGACCAGCCGGTTCAAACAGCATCCCTTTTCCTTGCCTCCTCATACCAACCTGCTTCCTCACCACATCCTCGACTCTCTGAAAGTCCCTTCCTTATTTATCTTTACTTGTGTTTGTCTGCTTGTCTGTTTGCTCATTCCCCGACTGGCTGGTTATCTCCAGGAGGTCAGGGATCTCCTCAGTCCTCTTCACAGCTGTCCCGTCATAAGTAAACACTGAATGAATGGGATGAATGAGTGAAGAAACGATTCTGTCTCCCCAGCTAATCTGAGGACCCCAGAGGGCAAATGCCTCCACGTATTATACAGACTTTATTCCTTGGCTTTTTCCACGTGGCATCTGTGAGCTTGTTCTCTGTGCTGGGCAAAAACAAGCCACTCCCTTCAACCCAATACACGTTTCTGTCTCTCTTGCCAGCACTGTGTTCAGCATGTCACATGCATCTTCTCGCAGTGTCCTCCAACAATCCTATCAGGCACATTTTATTTTCTCTCATTAATCGATCATTTACTAGGCTCAGAGGACTTGAGAAACTTGCCCAAGTCACACGGGCAGACAGTGGGAGTTCCAGGACTCGAGTCCAAATCTGACGCAAAGCCCATTCCCTGAAGGATATAAAGATAAATCAGACACTTTCTGTTTTCACGGAATTCCCAGTCTGCTAGTGGAGACAAATGTGGAGAAAGTAAAACTATCAAGTAAAAATGAAATGTGTGCAACAGAGATGAAGACGGATAAGCACAGCAGCACATGGGGAACAGGGGCCCGGACTCAGATCCCAGCCTCCCACCTGTGACCCCATGCAGGACCTTTTCCCCCTGTGCCTCAGTTTCCTCAGCCTTAGAGGGAGGATAATGGCAGTAACCTGCCTCACAGCGCTGGGTGAGGGTTAAAGGCGTGGCCACGTGCCAGCCCCTGCGGCAGGGAAAGGTTCAGTGACTGTGTCTCTGAGGTTGCTGGCTCCTTCCGCCCGAGGGGAGCAGGGTGTTGCTGGAGGAGCAGGCTCGGGAGCCGCACCCCGGCAGGGAAGGAGGAGACCACGAGCCCCAGGCTGGGTGCAGAGCAAAGCCATGCAGGGAGGAGAGTTTTCCAGAACAGTCTCCTGCAGGACATGGGGCCTTGAGGCCCTGGAGGTTACACAATGAGCTTCAATTCTGGCCCTGTTTCAAGTGGGCAGTGACAGAAATCACCCTAATCCTTCCTGAGGAGACGGAACGCTCCGCCGAAGCTCTAATCACAGAAGGTTATCCCATCCGGCTGGACTCTGTTCTCAGATGGCTCTGGCAGGAGGCTGGGAGGTCCTCCAACGCCGGGGGGGGGGAAGGAAACATCCTTCTGGCCTCCTGGAAGGAAAACATCCTTTCTGCCCAGGGATTAGTGATGAACTGATGGAGACCAGCCAGGTTGTCCCTTCCCCACTTCCCACAGCCCACATCTCCTCTCTGCCCAGGGGGTTGGGAGCTGGGGTGACTAACCCCTGAGGGTAACAGGGCAGCCCGAATCCAGGGCACCATGGTCGCCCCTCAGGGGCCCAAGCACCCCCAAAAGCCCCTGCCTGCTGCCCTGCTAACCACAAGCCTCAGGCCATGACCAATCAGTCTGCCCAGCTCCAGAGTCGGTCTCCCATGGCCAGGCCCATATGGATGCTTGACTGTCTACCGGGCATTTCAACCTAACACGCCCAAACCCAAGCTCCTGTTTCCCACTGTCTCGGCAACTTTCTTCACCGGACTTCTGAGCACCACGCTCGCCCCAAGTGCCCCGCTCCCAGGCTCTTTCACTCATCCCTCCTCCAAAGGCCATCAGGCCCTAGGACCCAGTCCCTGCCTCGCCTCTCTCTACACATCCTCTTCAGGTTTCATTCGGTCTCTGTGGCCTTAAAGACTATCGAAATGCCCACATCTCCTGTACGTGGATCTCCAACCAAGACTTTTCTCCCCGCGTCAAGATTTTACTTCCCACTAACAGGTCAACATTTCCATCCAGGTGTCTAAGAGTCTCAGTGCAACTGTCCAAACAGGTCCTCTGAGCTCTCCTCCCACCCCCTGGAGCCTGCTCCTCCCTCCAGCCCCTTCCTCTTCTCAGCAAGCAACAACTCCAGTTTCCCCAGGAGTCCTGATCCTTAGCCATCCTTGCTCTCCCCGTCAGCAAACGCCATCACCACGCCATGACCCAGAATGCGAACACCTTCCGCCATCTCCGCCATGCCTGCCCTCGTCCAGGGCACCTCTCACCTGGACTATGGCACTACATTAACCTAGTGGCTTTTACCCAAAGCCTCTTCAAAAGCTTTTGTTAAGTAAGTGAGAAATAAGAGAATAAATTCTAAATAAAGTTCCTGCCTTGCAGGCAAACTTTCCCCCTGAGTTGGAGCACAGCTTCATGAGGTCAGGGGCCCTCAGCATTCTCCTGCCCTCTCCTGTGCCAAACACCGTGTTTAGCACACAGCGGGGCCTGAAAACAGCCTGACTGTTTTATGAGGACTGCATTTCTTCCGCCTCTCCCAACCCCCAAGTGAATGAAACCTGGGTTTGAGAGCCAATCTGGTCACACCTGAGCTCTGACCTCCTTTGCTCCTTGTTTATAAAATGCAGGCGGGGGTAAGATGTCTTATTTGCAGTAAATAATGTATTTCCCAAACAGAGAAATTAGAAGCCCTAAGTACTGAAAAGCTCGCAGAACTCTCTTCCTCCTCCTCCTCCTCCTCTTCCTCCTCCCTCATATGTAACTCAGGAAAAGAAGCCTCACTGGACACCTTGTTCTCAGACTGCCAGCCTCCAGCACTGTGAGAAAATACATTTCTGTTGCTGAAGCTGCCTGCTCTGTGGTACGTTGTCATGGTAGCCCCAGCAGACTGACACAGGGCTTACGTTCGCTCTTCCAGGCTTCTCATCGCCTCCGTCATCAGCTCCCTGTGTTAAATGCCTCTCTGCTGGAAATATCTACAGTGGCTTCTCTTTCCTTGAATGCTAGGGCAGTGTTTTTCAATCCATGGTAGGCAACCCATTAGTACTTTGTGAAATCCATTTCACGGGGTATGCACAGGATTATTTTCGAAGTGAATAAAGAAATAACTTGAATAGGCTAGAAAGGATAGGATAGGACAGGACAGGACAGGATAGAAATCAAATAGAAAAACAGAGCAGATATTTTCAGAGCACATCAAGCACAGTAAGTTCTGGGAATCTTCAGCTTCATTCACGTATTACGTGGGTGTGTGTACCAAGTCACAACATAAAACATGTGGTTTGCTGTTAGCTATGGTCACAAACGTCTGAAAGACTGATACGGGGGCCCACTAGCCTTCTGGACCTCCAAGGGCCGTTCCACAAGGGTTCAGGGTGCTATAGTGGCTCTTCCCAGGAGGGTTCCTGGGGGGAGGGGCAGGGCTGGGAAGAGCCAGGAGGGTACAGAGGGTCTGCCCTCCTCCAGCCTCCAGCTGAGACCCAGGGAGCCAACAGAGGCCAGGGCGGGGCCACTCACTTGCCGAGGAAGCACTTGGGGACGGTGCTCAGCTTTCTCCGGCGGTCTTTGATCAGGTTCACCTTCTTATTCATCATCATGTGGTAGAGCTTCTCCCCCTTCTCTGCAATCATGACGTAGGCGTCCCTCTCCATCCCCAGCTTCAGGCCTAGGGAGGAGGTACGGTCAGCACCAAGGACAGCGCCGGCGCGAGGGAGCCTGGACAGGCCCCCCAACCCTGGCTCCTGAAAGCTACCCACCCCCCGCTGCCCCCCACTACTCCCCCAGCCAGCAGCCTTCTATAAAGCACTCACTACGCTGTGCTCACTGTCCTAGGCTCCTCAAAAGAACCCGGTAGGGGAGGGTGGCTAATCTCCCCCATTTTACAGATGGCAAAGCTGAGGCCCAGAGAAATTAAGTCCCAGAATAAAAAGTGGCTTAAGCTGATTGAAGCCTTCCACCCGAGGATAAGTTTTCAAATTCAGAGCTTATCAGAAAGCCTGTCGAGACCTTCCTTCCAGCCAGGGATGGAAATCTGCCCATTTCTCTAGAAAATACACAGGCCCCTGACCCAGGTCACTGCCCCACATTTTCCACTTGGACTCTGTCCACTCCTGACAATAACGGGAATGGCAAACGATCACAGAAAATGCTATAAGCACCTACTATGTGCCCCTTAATCCTCAGGAAACCTACAAGCAAGAACCATTATCCCTATTTCATAGATGAAGACACTGAGGCCCAGAGAAATTAAGTTCTCTGTACGTGGTCACCCAGCCAGAAGGGGAAGAACCAGGATTCAGACTCCAGGTCTCTGCTCTTGACCGCGGCCTGTGCCACCCCCTCTGCAAACACATCCCTGAGGTTGGGGTTTTAACAACACCCCAATTCCAATGACCACAGCCCTCCTGGGCCACAGGCCACTCGTGGTCACATAAACTCTGCACTGGCCACAACCTTCAATTGCGACCACAAAGATACTGATCTGCCACACCCAGGTCACACCAAGCCCCTGAACCCCCTCTCCCAGTGCTGACCACACACTCGGCCCTGATCAGTGTCTAATGTCACACCCAGGGGCCAAATTCACTAGCTTATTTGGCCTAATGGCATTTTAATAAACTTTAATGTAATACTTAAAATTTTAAAAAATACCACCTTGAAATCCAGATTTTGAGCTTCTCTAGGAAAAAAATAAAATCAGTGGGTCTAGTCATGCTGGGCCCACATTCTTGAGAGGTGACAGTCACTTGTGCTTGGGGAGAAGTAGGGATAGGAGAGAAGTGGATGGATTTGGCATATATGTGGAAGGCAGATTAAAAGGGCTTGATCTACTGAATTCGGTGAGCAGATTGAAATCAGAGATGACACCAAGGGTTTGAATCTGAGCTCGGGAGAGGGCGGAGGAGCCGCTTACCGAGACAGGGAAGTCGAGGGGATGAGCAGGTCTGTGCAGGAGATATGACGAAACGAAGAGTTTGGATTAGACACGGTAAGGGTGAGAAGTCTAAGGCACCTCTGGGAGGAAGGTCAGGAGGGATTTTAGGGTCGTGTGTCAAACTGCCAAGCAGGGCCACATCCACACTTCACCTGGCAGCATTACAGCCCCTGCACAGCAGGAACAGGCATCCCCACGTATCACTGCCGTCTGGGCAGCTGAAGTAACTTGCCCTCAACGCACCGCGCCTCGGTTTTCCCAGCCTGGTGGTGACTGCGCCACAGGCCAGCGTGCACCCCATCCTCAGCCAACAATCACGCCCAGCCCTGCGCTTCCTGTGGAGGCTGCCGCAGAGGTGCCTGGGCCCAGAGAGGTTCATGACCACTGTGACAGGCAGCCCTCAAGGACCCTCCTCCCCAGCACGGACTCCGTGAGTCTCTAACACAAAGAACCCAGAGGAAAGGGAACAGAACCGTGGAGGAGAAAAGGTATGCAGGGAGCATCTTGGCTACCAAACCTCAAGGTGAAGGGTGCCAAGGATCCCTGGATGATCAACCAAATGCACATGAACTTGGGCAAGTCCCTTCCATGGCGCCTCAGCATCACCATCTACTTAGTGGGCTAAACCAGAGGACCTCTAGTGATCCGAGATACCACCAAGTTATAACACAGCCCCAGAGCTCCCTGCCCTCTCCAAGGCCTGCTCCTTGTAGCTCTGACCTTTCTAGAAAGGACCCTACGCCCCTTCCCTAGGCACAGCCCTCACTGTGTAGAAGTGACCAGCCAGGGGAAAGCCATACACACCCCCAGGGTCCTCGGAAAGCCCCCCAAAGCTGCTGTCTCTGGAGGACCAGGAGAGGGCCCAGCCACTCACTCTCGCGCTGCTCCCGCTCACGGATGATGGCGTCCAGCCACTTCTGCTTCTCCTCCGCCGTCTTGGCCATGCAGACAAACCACTTATTCTTGGCTGTGTTGTGGATCTTCCAGCCATTGGTGACAGTGTAGCCATTGCTGTGGTAATCCGCTGGCAAACACAGGGTAAAGGTGGGTCAGCAGACTCAGCCCCACAACTCTGAACATGCCCGACCACACGCTTGTGAGTGAGGGGATGGGGTTAGCCCTCCGGCTCCAGAAAGACAGGGTGCAGGGGCGCGCAGAGGATCAGGATTTCAGAGTTGAACTCGCAACCTTTCCAATGCTCGCTCCCTCCCCTGGCTCTTCGCTGGTGGGCAAGGAAGACCTCCAAACAGAGACCACCCCCCTCCGCCAAGCCCTCCATGACAGAGGCTTCGAGACCTTGCAGTCCAGGCGCAAATGCAGGAGTGACTCAAGGGGAGACACCTCCCCGGGGCCCTCGGGCTACTTGAAACCCGAGTGCAAGCCAGACGAAGCCAGGCTGCGGGCCCTCACACGCTGCTTGTGGGGTCGGGGCTGGCAAACCCCTCTGACAACAGGTTGGCGTTATTCGGGGAAGCTGACTCTGGGGTACCGCCTGCACCCTGAATCTGAGGAGGGGGCCGCAGGCTCCAGGAGACTGCCAGAGGGGCCCGAGGGTGAAAACCCATGAAGGACCCCTGCTCTAAATAAGATCAAGAGGTTCACACGAGAATTCTCACAGCTTCACTGGTCCTAATAGTCAACAGTGGAAATAACCCAAATGTCCAACCCCAGAGTGGGTGAACTGTGGACTGTCCATGCGATGGAGTATTACACAGCAAAGGGAACCAGCAAGCCAGAGAAGGTTATCAGGACATGCAGGGGCACGAATGAATCTCGCCAACGTGGGCTTGAGTGAAAGAAGCAAGAGGCAAAAGGATGCATGGTAGTTATGACCATTTAAACATACAGGTAATAAATAAATGTATATGTATATATATTTAAAGCCATTAAATACATACATAACCATTTAAATAAGATTTTAAAAGAGAAATTGTGATTCAAAATATTTAATAATGCACACTTAGGAGGTAAAAATATCTTAAAGAGCAAGAAAACGACCATCACAAAATTTGGAAGTGGTCACTTCCGAGGGGAAGGAGGTGCTGTGACTGGGGCAGGGCGGGGGAGGGGCTTCCGGGGTACAGGTAGCATTTTACTTGTTAACCAGATCGGTGACTACCTGGGTATTCATTGTGTGTGCACAGGTTTTAGGCGCTTTTCTGTAGGTAGGTTCCATTTCAAATAGAGGGAAAAACCAACTGAAACAGATCATGCCATGGAGCCAGAGGGACTGGGCTCAGGCAGGGCTTGGGGTCAGGGCCTACCTGTCCCATCTTCCACGTTCTCCACCTCCATGACTTCGGTGTTGATCCGGCCCCTGAAGATGTAGAGGGAGCCGTTGATGGATTTGGTCCTCTTGGTGGATTTCTTGCCCCCAGTGACCCTGAAAGACAGTGAGAAGTCAACGTCCCCCATGCCTCACTCCACGGGGGCTCGACTCTTTTCAGCAGAGCCAGCAACGAAGACGAAGAGCAGCAACACGCAGGGGCGCCAGGGATGGGAGGAACGCTGCACCGGGGTCCGAGCACACGCTTTTGGCTGGTGGCTGGGTGACTCCTCCACTCCCAGCTACAGCTTCCTCAGCTGGAAAATGGGCTAGTGGCTTTGCTGGCCTCACAGAGCTACTTTTCAGCTCACAGGAGACTTTTGGTGACAAACTAACAAGAAGCAATTCTTCTTGGCTAGAAAATGGGTTAAGGCTCTCAAAGTGTCTAACAAACAGGTACTTCCTGAAACAAGGCCAGAACAAGAAAGCTCGGAACAGGCAGTCCACCCACCCATTCGTCTACATCCACCTACCCGCCGTTCATTCATTTGCTCGGGCAAATTCTATGGCTCACCCGATCAGTCGCTCAACACACATCTGACCAGCACTTCCTGTGGGAGAATACCAAGTTGGAACCCAGGGCAGCCACGCAGCCACGCATTCAGCAAGCACTCAGGGAACACCTACTGGGCACCAGGCACACTCTTCCCGGTGCTGGGGCTGCAGTTAAAAAAAAAAGTCTCTGAGAATTCATCTTCCAATATCGGGGGGTGGGGGACAGAGACAGATGCTAAGTAAAGAAGTCAAACTCATTATGTCAGAAGGGCTACATGTCGTGGTCAAAATAAAGCAGAGAATGAGGCCGGAGAGCTCGAAGACCACTTTGTGGTCCTCTCCACCAGGTGGGTGACGTTCCCTGAGAGCCAGCTGGGTCTGTTCCCAAACCTACATGCCTGATGTGCACCTGTTGCTGCAACTGGGCAAACTAGATAGTGTATAAGCTCAGGACAAATGCACATGGAAAGGGAGTCATCTCTCTGAAAATGACGCTGAATCTTCCAGAAAGACTGGCGAAAGGGGAGCTGCTTTTGCATTAAGAGTGAACTTATCCTTGAAGAAGAGGCCTTGGCTCTATGTGAAAAGAATGTTTAATGAATGCAATGTTTATGTTTTTAATTAAAATAAAACATTTATGGTTTTAGAAAATAATAAAGGTTGTAAAAATAATCATAAAGCAAAAAGATGGCGGGAGGGTGGAGGGGTGTGGCTTTTAACTGGGGCAGGGGAGGAGGTCAGGGAAGGCTCACTGAAGAGGTGGCATTGGAACAAAGAGCCACGGAAGATGAGGGAGGAAACCTGGGGGTATCTGGGGGCACTCCAGGCAGAGGACGCAGGCGTCCTGGTGTTGCAGGAAGCGGCGAGGAGGCCGGTGTGGCTAGGACTGAGTGGACGAGGGCGAGCGTGGAGAAAGGGGTCAGAGTGGCCACACGAGCCAGACCCTGCAGGGTCCTGTGGGCAGTGTGAAGACGGGCTTCTCCTGTGTGCGCGAGATGGGGGCCATGACGCGTCCAACCCGAAATAACCTGATCTCATTTAAGTTTTAAAAGACTCCCTTTGGTTGCCTGAGGAAAACAGACTATAGGTGGGCCAGTGGGAATCAGGAAGCCCCAGAGGGGGCGATGGTCTGTGTGCACATATCTACACATACCGACACGTGTGTGTGCACACATGTATTTTCATAAACTTTTAATTCAAGTATAAGGTCCATACAGAAAAAAATGCCCCAAGAAGTGTATGGCTCAATTAACTTTTACGAGGTGAACACACCTGTATAAACATTTTAGCTCCCCCAAGGCTCCCCACCATGCCTTCTTCCAGTCGCTCGCCCCCCTCCCCGGCCTCACAGGGGTAACCACGATCCTGACGGGTAAGCCTGAGGGTCCGCTGTGCCTGTCTGAACTTCACATACTCGGGGTCACAAAGGCGAGGGTGATGGGCATCTGGGTGGCGTCCAGTCTGGTGCTGCTGTGAATGTTCCTGTGTGTGTCTTATGCACACATGGCTCTGGGTCACCTACGTGGGAGTTGAATTGCTGCGTTATAAGAAATGCACACGAACGGCTTTACCGGATGGATCCAGGCTGTTTTCCGAAACAGTTGTATTGATTCCCTTGCCCCCAGCAGAAGAGAAACATTCCAGTTGCTCCATATCCTCTGCAACTGGTATTTAATTTCCATTTTGGCAATTCCGGTGGGCATATCGCAGTGTCTTGTTAAACATTTCACTGGTCCTTCCCTGCCAAGTAATGAGGCCGAGCATCTTTTCATATTTATTGGCGAAATGACTGTCGCTTGACCATTTTTCTGTCTGGTGGTCAGTCTTTTTCGTAATGATTTACAGCAGGAGCAGGCAGACTTTTTCTGAAAACGGCCAGAGAGTAAATGTTCTGGGTTTTGCAGGTCGTAGGTTCGGCTTAGAGGACTTCTCCCAATATTCTGGACGAGTCCTTCGTCAGGTACGTGGTTCCCACAGAGGCTCTCCGAGTCTGTAGCTCATCTTTTTACCTCCCTCATGGTGTCTTTGGACAAACGCTTCTGAATTTTAGTGCAATTTGATGCTCTATTTTTCCTTTATACCTATACTTTCTGTCTAATTCAAAAAAATCTTTGCTTACCTCCAACATCATAAAGATGGTCTCCTATACCTTCTTCTA
Organism: Mormoops blainvillei; assembly: GCA_004026545.1. Classification (NCBI taxonomy): domain Eukaryota; kingdom Metazoa; phylum Chordata; class Mammalia; order Chiroptera; family Mormoopidae; genus Mormoops; species Mormoops blainvillei. The sequence goes on along the minus strand of PVJD01003973.1, from coordinate 47,539 downwards.
GAAGCTTTACTGTTTTACCTTGCACATTTAAATCTATGACCCATCTGAAGTTGATGTTCATGTATTTTGTGAGGTGAAGGTCAAGACACGTTTTTCCCCATTGGATATCCAACTGACCCAGCACCATTTATGGAACTACATTGGCACTTTTGTTGAAGCTCAAACAACTGCTGACATATGGGCCTACTTCTGGACTCGCTCGTCTGTGTCACTTTATTTGCCTCTTTTTACACCGAGACCACATGTTAATTATTACAGCCTTACAGGTGTCAGTAATACAAGTCCTCCAGCTCTGGCCTCCAAAATGGTCCATTTTTGTGTTTCCCCGTAAAGTTTACAATTATTTACATGCGCATACATACAACCCCCCTCCTGGAATTTCTCTGGGAATTATACTGGGGCTCTGGCCAAAGTTTGATGACAGAACGAAAGGACTTGCTGATGAGGTGGGTGTGGGGATGTAGCAGATCAGAATCAAGGGCAACTAAGAGTCTGAGCTCCTGGTGGGGCCACAGATTAAGGGGGAAACTCACGGAGGAAAAGGTTTGGAGCAGGAGTTGCGAGGAAGATAAAGCATCTTGTTTTAGACACAGTGTGAGTGCGCGTTGTGTGTGAGACACCCAAGTGAAGGTAAAGATTTATGTTTCTTCCACTTTATACACATGTGCCAGGCCTATTCTAACCATTTCACGTGTTTGATTTTACTTAATCTATAAAAATAACCCTATGATACTTTTCTCCCCATTTAACAGAGAGGAAAACAGAGGCACCAGGAGCTGACATCGCTTGCCCAGGGTCACGCAGCTGGTAAGCGGCGGGCCTCCGTGTCCTCACCCACCACCTGCTGCTGCCTCCTCGAAATTGCTAAGCAGGCCACTGATACATATGAGACTCAGCTCCTCTGAGTCGATTCCTAAAGGACAAGGAGGTAGCTTTTAAAACACTCCCTTCCACTCTGACATCCAAGGAGCCTCTACTTTCGAATTAGACCAGAAATAGTGAGTCAGAGACCTTCCCCGACCCATGTCCTGGACGGGCGGTACCCTGTGTGACCCAGGCGAGGACAAAACAGCTGGCAGACACCTAGCTGCGCCAGGCATTTCCTGTGACCACATCAGAGTCGGGCCAGCTGTTCCATCCACCACTGCCCAGTCCCTCTGGGACCTCTCGGAGCCCAGTCCTCAGCGACCCGACACAGAGGCAGGAACGCTGGCCACCTGCCAGGTTCTTGCAGGAGACAGATGTGCCCTCCCCCTCCGCCAGCCCAACTCACTTGCAGAACTGAGGAGGGACTGGCCTTCAGAGAGCTCGTGGCAGCCACAAGACAGCCCTAGAAGGCCCGCCTGGAGTCCAGTAAGATCAGGACCAGCTGCTGTCATTCCGACAGGTACGGCCACGCCATGACGCGTGGGCCAGAACTGGGGTAGCTGAAGCTAACTCGAGCAACCTTGGTCAAAGCTGGGAGCAGGTCAGAGGCCTGAAGAAATACTGTGCTTTCTAAACCCCAGTGTTCGGGGCGAAGTGCCTGTTTCAGACGGCCCAGGCTGGGTGGCAGGGAAGGAGGGGGTGACCTAGACACCAGCAAAGAAGGGCTCTCAGAGCGGCCCCAGTGAGCACAGGCAAGAAGCACAGACGAAGGAGAGGGCGACGATGACAGGGGGACAGGGGGACATGAGACAGGCCTAGTGGAGTGGGCAAGCATAAAAATCAACTGAGGACACATGCTGACCCAGCCACGGCTAGACGGTGAACGAGGGAGACTAAGGCCTCTAACAAGACGGACCAAGCCCCCAGAGCAGGGAGGAAAGGGCAGAGGGGAAGGGGCCTGTGGCTGAAGCACCCACTATGTGCCGGGCGCTGCACCGGTGGGATGGCACTGAATAGAAACCCAACACATGCGGAGGTTACGCTGACAGTAACAATAAGAGCAGCTTTCAACTTTCAAACTTCCATGGTTGGCCTGGTTGATGTAGCTCAGAGGGTTGGGCATTGTCCCACAAACCAAAAGGTCACCGGTTCAATTCCTGGTCAGGGCACATGCCTGGGTTGCGGGCCAGGTCCCCAGTTGGGGATGTAGGAGAGGCAAACGATCAATGTTTCTTATCTATCACATATCGGTGTTTCTCTCTCTTTCTCCTTGTTCCCCCAAAATAAATAAATTAAATCTTTAAAAAAAAAATTCCATGACTGTCTGACTGTCTTAACCTACACAGTCCAATATGGCAGCCACAGTCACATGTTGCTATTAAACACTTACGATGTGGCCAGTACAAATTGAGATGCGTGGTAAGTGTAACACACAGGGTGGGGCAAAAGTAGGCTTACAGTTGTTTGCGTGGAAAATAATATAGTAATTAATAAAGAATAATACAAGAATCAACTCTGCATTTCGCATACTCCCAACTGTAAACCTACTTTTGCCCCACCCTGTACATATCACGCTTTTGAAGATTTGGTGTAAAACTTTTTTTAAAGAATGAAAAATATCTCCTCAATAATTATTTTTGAAAGTTGATTATGTTAAAATGATAATATTTGGAAATATAATGGGATAAATAAAATATTTAAATTTATTTCACTGGTTTCCTTTCACTTAATGTGGCTGTTTTAAATTTTAAATAACCGATGTGGCACACATTACATTTCCATTGAACACTGCTGATCTAGAACAAAGCCCACAGCTCAGAAGAGAAAAGGAGGCCCACTGAGGGATGCTGTCATCGCGAGAAACTGTCAGGATTCTGACCAATCCCAGCTATCTGGCCCACTGGGGCAGCCCTGCCGCCAGCAACTCACCTGGATTTCCGCTTGCAATAGACAAGGAGGTTGTCAAAGAGGAAGAAAGCCCTCTCCTGGATGTTGCCTGCGGAGATTTTTAACAAAGTGCCTTGCAGGAGGAGCTGGGTGCAGATGTCCGTGAGGTTGGAGCCCTGGGAGAGTGACAAGGGGCGCAGCGAATGAGCTGGCAAATCAGAACACCTGGGGATGTCCCCTTCCCTCCCAGAGACAGAACCTCCCACGGCCTCCCTCACACCCCAAAATCTCAGTGCACCACTGTGGGCAAATCTGTCAGCAGACGGAAAACCGGTACGGTCTGATCAACGGCCTCCAGCCTTTGAGCGAGCCAGGGCAGTGCCGGGAAGAGCAGACGGAGGCGACCATTTCACCGAAGAGGGACTCAGGGCTCAGGAAGCAAAAGGACTCACCCGGGGACACAGCCCTGGGTGGCATCTAGTTTCCTTTCGGGGGGCTGCTATGCCTTTCTCCTTGTTTATTTATGTCTTGATTATTATTCCATCTCCCCCCCCCCCCCCCAAAAAAAAACCCTCTTCCATAAACACAGGAAGCATTATCAGGCATTTTTACCAACCATTTGCCATTGTATTCCCAGCAATTACCACACAGTCCAGCACACAGTAGGTGCTAAATAAATGCTTGGAACAGGTGAGAAAGGCAATGTGAACACCATGAAGGCAGGATTCTAAGAGCACTCACTCTCACTACGGATGTGAGCGTGGACGGTAACAGTTCCCAAACTCTAGCAGGTCATCTAGCTAAGAGGAGAGTGCCAGGGAGGGTGGGAGTGGCGAAGATACTAAGGCTGTGTGAAGCTCACTGAGCCTCTGCAAGGTTCAGGGCTGTAGGGTCAGGAAAGGCACCAGGGAGGGGTGAGACGGGCCCTGGTTGGGGGGCTAAAACAAGGAGGCTGGGGGTGGGGAGAGGTCCCTGCGGGGAAGGATCCTCAGAGCTGGGGACCATACACGTCCGTCTGGGGCTCTCAGGGGACCAAGCCAGGGGCAGAGAGACCCCCAAGTGCTAGGGGAGAGGAAGCTAGAAACAGACCTAGGAGGGCACAGAATGCCAGCTCAGGCAGCCCCTGGCAGTCCCCCAAATCCTTGCTCCTCTTCTGTCACATGAATGGAGTTTTAGCTGGCCTTTGGTTGCCCAACCACAGACTCCATTTCCCAGCATCCCTTGCGCCAGGTGTGGTCTGGTGGCGAAATTATGGCCAGTGTGACTCACTTCCACATCATTTTCTTGAAGGAAGATTGCTCCCCCTCTGCTTCCTCCCTTCCTTCTTGCCACAGGCCAGAAGACGGCCGCCATAGTGGTGGGGTACCATAGCGGGTTGGGGGGGAACCGGGGTCCCAGTGGAGCAGAGCCACCCCACCCGCAGCCTGCACTGCTACAAACCTTTATCTCACTGAAGCCACTGTCTGTCTTTCCTACAGCGGCTACCCGTATACTTTAACACACCAAGACCAGGACGTAGGTCCCATCGATAGGCGGGCCGCGGGGTGCCTCTGGCACTGAGGCCCGAAGGACGGTGTGTGACAGCTGTGTTCTAACGGAGATTCATCCCACGGGCCTGCTGACTGCAGCGAAGGGAGAAACAGAGAGACGAGATGCTGTCTCTGCCTGGGCACGAACTTGGGGTGAAAGAGGGAGAGCTGTTCACAAAATCTCCTTCCCCAAACACTCAACACCCAGAACAACAAGTTCAGGTCCCGGTGAGATCTACTGACTCAGTTAAATCCGAGGCCCAATACGGGGAACTGGTTTTGACAACTCGGGAACCAGGCTGCTCGGTGACTGCCACGGTGGCCGCCCTGCGGCTGTCAGAGCTGGTTTGCTCTGTGCCATCCATTCACCCCACAGGGCCAGAGATACCTCCTGGGCTCGCTCAGGATTCTAGGAAACCAGCTTCTTTGGGGTCAAGCGCTGGGCGGCCCAGGGCAGGAGCACGCAACCATTAGCAGAAACCACACCCTGGACGCCTGCAGGCTGCACTCGGCACTCCAGCGAGGCAGTGAGGCCGCTGCACCAGGGCCGGGGGCTCCCCTATCAAAGAGCCCTTGAACCCCAAGGCCCTTGCAAACAGGGTGATTGTGACTCCCTGGGTCATGTGGCTCCATCAGGGGCCCATGAGCCAGCTCAGAGCAGACAGCAGTTCGGCAGTTCCTCATGACCACGCGTCTCATCTCTACCTCGTGTCTACCACCGGCCCCTCCAGGTTCCACAAGGGGATTGTAGCTGACTGTATGTGAATCTGGGACCTGGCCCATCTGCAGGGCCCAGAACCCCAAGGTCACGCAGGCCTAGACCTGACCCCTCTGTCAATGTCGGGGGCCACAAAGAAGAAATGTGCCAGCCTGGGAAGCTAGCACTCCAGCCTTGGCCAACAATCTCCCAGCACACCGCATTCTGAAATGCCAAGGGTGCTGCCGGGGGTGCTCCTTCCATCCCAGCCCTGCCGAGAAGCCCAGCTGGCTCTCAGTCTCCCCAGAATCCTTGAACCCAGGTCGGAGTGGTGCTAAGGATCAGATACACAGGGAAGAGGCCGAGCAGCAAAGTGTCCACCAGAATCCCAGGCACCAGGCAGGGCTGCAGGTCTCCTACAGACAGTACAGCCTCGAGTGAACTGAAGTACTAACACGCAGAGATGACCAAAGCTAACGCAGGCACAGGGCTTACCACACACCCGCCACTGTTCTAAGTGTCTTACACAAACTCACTTAATCCATTCGACAACTCATATTTTACAAATGAGGAAACTGAGGCACGGGGCAGTGAAGTGACTTCTTCAAGCTGGGATCTGAACCCAGGTGATCATCCTGCCCACTAACCTCTGCTACTCTGGGCTGCATCTTGGAAGGTAACCTGAAAGGTTTTTGTGTGCAATCATTGATCAAGAGCGGGGGTCTCAGAAGGGAAGAGACCACATGCCCCTGGGGGCAAAAGACATCCTGGGCAGGGTGGGAAGGACATATGAGAACTTCTACAGATGGTCTTCTTTTTAAAATGACTTTGTTTCCTCGCTCCTGTTTCCTTCTGTCCCCTCCTGGGTGAGTAGTTGATGGGCTCTTAAACCAGGACTCCCGGAGGCAGCAGGAGGAGCGTGCCCTAGTTCTTTCTTTGAACATACAGTTCTCTTTATTATTGTTAAGTGTCACACAACCATCTGTGGGGCTTCCATCCAGAGTGTCCCCTGCAGGAGGGTCAGCCCAGGCTGGGTGTGAGCTCTAGCCAAAGTTGCATGATGCTTATTCATCTAAAAAAATTAAGAAAGAAATCCTCTTTGCTGCCTCGGCTCATCCGACATTTATTGAGCATTTGTGCCGAGCCAAAAGAGAAATCGCTTTTCTGAGAGCTTTGCATGCAACTACTCCCTGAATCCCCAGGAGACTCGTACGGGGTACGGCCATCATCCAGCCTTTTCTGATGAGGAAACTGAGGCCAAGGAATCCCTCCACAGAGAGGGCACTGGTTTGTTCACTCGCTCCCCCAGTATTGCGACATACTGCCCTTTCCTTGTGCTCAGAAGAATGAATTCACGGATTAACTTATCTGGTTTTAACTAAACCAGTCTCATGACTAAAAAGGACAAGTGGCTTATACAGGATCAGGCCCCCAAAACCCACGGATCAGATATCAAACTAATGATGCCAGCCCAAGCACATGGCAAGAAAGTGGCCCAGAAAAGACTCCCACTCCTCCAAAAGTAAGTCCCTTGCCAGCCATGTTCCGAGAGAGACAATGGCCATCTAATCAGATCGGCAGCAAGTCAAACAAAAAGATTAGAAATTATCAAGAAGGGTATCGGAAATATGGGTTTGCAACCACTATCCTTCGCTGTGAGCACCACTCTAGCTCACGCCGCCCCCTGAGATCTAACTACCAATGGCATGGAGCCAAGGCAAGTAGCTTCACTCCGAAACATTATTTTTTCTAGCTAAAATATATTATTTTCACAAGTCACCTTGAGGGTGAAGTTGTATTTAAAAACCCTTCTACGGCACAGAAAACTATTTCGCATTTTCCAAAGAACATCCGTATTCCATACTTCACTTCTTCCTCAAAAGGACACCAGAAGATAACTCCGGAGATATTGTTACTAAAATGAGACGACCAGGGGGAGGAAGAGCAAGAGGGCAGAACAAACGAGCCTGAGGCTGGGTGGTCTGTTAGTTACAGTGCTCAGCTTCAGAGCCACTTCCCTACGCCTCGGTTTCTCTATCTGTAACAACACCGCCCTTCTAGTAGTAGAAGCATATAACAGGTGCTCAATAATTGCCAGCGATTCTTATTCTGGGTCACTTTATTGCCTGTTGTACTGATCCACACAGGGGCCATTCTCAGACTGCGGAATTTCCTGGGACAAGAGGAGCCCCAAAAGCCCGTAGTTCCAACTTCCCTGGGCCTTTACCAGAAGAAGAAATCTGGAAATCACTTCTGCTCTGGCTGCCAAATTGCTTGCTCAATACCCTCTCCACAGGGGCCCATGTGAAGAATTTCTTTTCCAGCTGGTTGCCAGGAAACTCTCTATCTCCCAGAAGAACTGCTCTACTTCTTCCTTTTTTGACAATGAATGTTAAGTAACTTAAGTGTTCTGCTCTTTTCATCTTGGCTGCTAGGAAGCTCCAAGTCCAAACAGACAGATGTTTATATATGTCAACAATATTTGCTCTTTAGGGTAGTACATTTGCTGAAAGTGGCCATGTGACCCACTTCCAGCCAATGAGATGAGGGGAAAGCCTCTTTGGGGCTTGTGGGAAAGGTTTTCCCCTATCGGTGAGAGGAGCTCCCTCTCACTGCCCTGGCTATGCCCTTGTCTCCTCCTGCTTTGGACACGTGGTGCCTGGAGCTGCTGCCACCCTGGGACCACGAGAAAAAGGCCAATGGGGTCACAAGAGACCCAGTCAGAGCTCTGACGCCATGAGGCTGAAAGAAGAGTCCTTACAGGACAAACCCTAACAGACATCCATGATGATCGGGTGATTCTCCACTGCAGGAAAGGCAAACCAAGCTAAGTATTTTAAGCAGAAAGAAACAGGGAGCTTCCTCAATCAGTGAGGGACTAGAGGAGGCAGAAAGCCAGGCTGGGGCTCCTAGCAAACCGAGAACACTACGGAACTGCCCCTCCGGGGGGCCACCGCCTCTGCCCCAGCGGGAAAGGGGAGAACCCGAACAGCACCTGCCTGAACTGAGACTCCAGGAAAACGCCAACCTGGCTGCAGCCAGGCCCCCAGGGGCTGTCGCCTCAAGTGTCAGCTGCAGAGCCACCCTGTCCTGCTAGATGCGCACCACCACCGCCAACAAAAAGGAAAGCCCACGCCCTGCCTCCGGACACCCAGGAAGCTGGAGCCTGGCCCTCCACCAAGGCTGCCGCAGAAAGCCCAACATGACCAGGGCCGTGCTTTGCTGCAAACCAGCATAAGGGTGGCCTCCTTCGTGCTCCTGCCTTCTGAGAGCCAAGCAGCTGGATCTGCTCTTGGCCAATCACATCCCAGCCCTGAGCTACACCAGGAGGGGGGAGAAACGCAGCTGAAGGCCCAGGGGAAGGAGGATGGGGGACGTGGCAAGCCCTGACCCACAGTCCCTACCTTTCCCCTGAACACCGGCCTCTCTCCCCTCTGCAGCCAAGCCCTCGGCCTCTTATGTGACACAGTCACATTTAAGACTCTCCACACAGGGAAAAGAAGGGAGAGTCCCAAGCACAGCAAGTGCAAGAAAGCCCAAAGGCAGTGACTCAGAGGACAATCTGCATCCAGAGAGGCTTTGATCTCTGCTCTTAATCTCCCATTCCAGCTGTATTTACTCTGATATTGATGTTTTTATTTACTCAGATTTTCCCATTTCCTTCTACAGACTTGTAGGAAATCTCCAATAATCTAAAGAAGATGCGGAGGTTTAAACGAATAAACAACACAGTCAGAAGACCTCAGGAATCCTACCCTCTAACAAGCACGACAACCACAGTATCAAAACCCACCACGTGCTGAGCGCCTACGACCTGCCGGGTACCCACGAGGAAACTAAAGTGCGGAGAGGTTAAGACACTGATCTAAGTCGCCCAGTAAGGGAGCGGCAGCGCCAGAATCCTGTCCTGGCGTGAACCCTTGACCGTGGCATCAAAACGGCAAAGGCCTATGGGCACGACACAGATAACGCAACATGTGAAGGAGAACGATTGGGGAGCAATGGGGACTGGTGGGGACTGGGGGAAACTCGTGACTCCAGTGGCTATTACTGTTGAAAATGGGGGCCCAGTGTTACTGATTTTTTTCAAGAGAAGCTCGACGTATAGGTTTTTGTGTGGACTGAATTGGAAAATCACTGAACAATTTTTTTTCACAAACACCGTGTACGTCAAACAATACACGGTGAGGGCGGGATCTGGTGCCCTGGCCAAAGCCCGTCCCTGTAGCTGCACACTTCCTGGGCCCCTCGCCAAGTTAGGGGCCCCCAGCCCCAGACACACCTCCCAGCCTTCGATGTGGGACTGCAGTTGCTCCAGGGCCTCCAGCTTCTCCATCTGCCGCTTGGTCTCGTTGATGTTGGAGCACACAGTCTTCATGGCCTGCAGGGCGCTCTGGACCGCAGGGTGGTCCGGGTGCTTGCCGGGGGTCCTCTTGGCTAACTCCTAGGGAAAAAGTGAGGGCAGGAGTGAGAGACATCAACCCAGAGGAGGCCAAACATCACCTCCAGGGCACCCTGCCTGGGCCAAATCCCGGCTCTGCTCTGCGCAAACTGTGTGATCTGGGGCTGCGGTACATCATTCATTCATTCATTCATTCATTCATTCATTCATTCATTCAGCAAGTGTCCCTTGAGTCCCTCCTCCATAGCCAGCAGAGTTCTAGGATCTGGGGATAAAGCTGTTAATAAAACAAGAGGAAAATCCCTCACCTGGTGGGTATTATATTCTATAAAGGAGATCAGCCAAAATAAGAAATAATGTTAACAAAACAGAAAAAAAAAGAAAGAAAAATCAAGTATATAATTCAATGTCAGGCAGGGATAAATACTGTGGAGACAAATCAGAATGAGAGGGTCTAAGGAAAGGATGTATTCTTTCAAACGGGGAGGTCAGGAAGACTCCTCTGCGGAGGGGACGTCTGAAGAGAGGCTCTGAGGGAAGCAAGGGAGGGAGCCCTGCAAAAATCTGGGGGAAAAGTGTTCCTGGTGGAGGGAACAGCCGATGCAAAGGGTCTGAGGTGGGGGCATGCATGGTGGGTGACAGTGAGCAGAGAGGAGGTGGTGTAGCTGGAGTGAACGAATGAGAGAGAGGGCGGGGGGCAGACACAGGACAGAGGCAGAGGGACAGGGCAGAGAGAAACCAGTGGGTCAGAGAGGTAGTCACTGACATTGCTCCTGCCCAGCTGTTTTCTCATCTGTAAAGTGGGTATAAAAAACACCTTTGCCTTAGGGGTCTGGGAGAGAAAGGGGAAGGGGCTAAGAAGCACAAGTTAGTAATTACGAAATAGTCTCAGGGATGCAAAATACAGCAAAGTGGATATAGTCGATATTGTAACACCGTGCATGGTGTCAGGTGGGAACTAGGCTTATCAGGGGGATCACTTCGTGAATTATATAAATGTCTAACTACTCGCTCTGCTGCACACCTGAAACGGATATAAAATAATGTTAAATGTAAACTGCAGATCAAAAAAAATACCATACCTTCCCTTCACGGGGACCTGGCGGGGAGTGTAAGGAAGCCAATCGGGGCAGACCTTGAACCCATGAACTTCCCCCCACCACAAGCACAGGCAGTACATTCTAAAGGTCAGGCCCGGCTCAGTCCAAGGGTTTTGGCCATCTGCTAAGCATGATGAGAGAGGAACTGAGAAGGAAGGGATTAGCCAGACCTGAAGATACCAGGCAAGATTTTCAGGCCGAATCACTCCACCAATAGGGCCGTGCCAGCAAACAGAAGTTTCTTTAGTCATGTGACCCAGACATGCCCAGTGGTTCCAGTATCTCCCCACCTCTCTGCTCCTTAATATATCACAGAGGTCACGTTCTGCTGTGGGGATTCTGAGCACAGTCATACTCCATAGCTGGGGGACCTGGGGCCTGCCACCCTCTGTGCCAAGCCTGTTTTATCACCTGAAAACCAGTGATGACGAGGAGGAGGAAGAGGGTGGCCGTGAAGATGGCAACAGCTGACACCTACTGAGCCTTCACTCTGCTGGGGAGGCAGGTGCTGTTATTATTCCATTTAACAGGTGGAATGACTGAGGCCCAGCAGGGCGACCCAAGGCCTCCAAGAAGTAAGAGGAGGAACCTAGATTCGAACCCGGCCGTCTGGTTCTGCTCACCGTCATGGCGAGGGGTCAATCAGATGCTGGAGGAAAAGTACCTCCGTGTGAAGAACATTCTTGGCAAGCGCTCAGTCTTTGCACAAGCAAAAGCTCAGAGGCAGCGAGAAACGGCCAGGAGGCCAGTGAGGCGGCCGCACGGTACGCGGCAGAGAAGAATGGGTGCGCGCTCAGGCCAGATCACACAGGGCCATGGCGTGGTCTTTGGGTTTCATCCCAAGAACATGGGGGAGGGGATGGGGGCTGTGAGCTGTGGCCAGACACTGTCCTTTAAAGGGCCCCTCTGGCTGCTGAGCTGAGGATGCGCTGGAGGAAATACAAATTTCTGGGAGGCAGAACCTGGGCCTTGACGGCAATGAGCCACCGCGCTCCCCCTGGACTGCCTAGTACGAAAATAAACTTACACGTAAGTCACTGTTAATTGGGTCCATGTCACTGCAGCTAAAATACGTGTATCCTAATACAAAAGAGACCCCATCTTGGGATGTCACCTGGGATAAACTCGCCGTGACACTGTGTTCTTCCTTCCGTCGGCTCTAATGAGTGCGGCGATGGTGGGTGAAATGCAGCGAGTGAATTATCCCCACCTGACAGATGAGGAAGCTGAGGCCCACCCAGAGGTGAGGTCACTTGCCCGAGGTCACAGATCACTAGTGGAAAAGCCAAATATCCAAGCCACACGGTCTGGCTCCGGAGGCCATGTTTTTAACCACTGCTCCATGCCTTTCTATCCTGTGTCGCTGGTCCTGAGGCACAGAAAGGTGAAGCCATGGCCACAGAGCCAGAAAGTGGGGCTGGCAGGTGCTTAACCACATCGACAGACCCCTCCAGAAACAGCAATAGTAGGAAACAAACACTCCCCAAAATCAGCCTCTTAGAACATAAACGTCTGAGCAGGGGCAGACCTTGGGGAATCCCTAGAAAAACTGGGGACAGAGAAGGAAGGGGGCGTGCCCAGGGCCGCTCTGCATATGGCAGCGAACGCCCCTCCAGAGCCAGGCTAGCAGCCTTTCCCCAACATCCGCCCCGTGAACCCTGTGTGGTTTCATAAGCAGGAACTGATGTGAGAACTTCCTAGAAAAGAGGATGTCAGAGTGCAGGAACCTGGCCTTTCTGCAAGGCCCCCATCTCCCTCACCCCCCTCCAGCCACACTTTTACCGAGAGGGGGCCACTGGTGCAAGCTGCCAGCAGCCCCGTCATGCCCCAGAGGTACGGGCCCTGTCCACAGCGAGGCCACAGGAGGACAGCCTGGGATACAGGGCCTCAAACTCCAGGTCAGCCAGAGGAAGACAGATCCATAAAACCACAGTGTGAAAACAAAGCTGGATTTGGCACTGGGAGAAGTGACAATATCCATCATTTGCTGTGACTTGGGGTTGGTGGAGGCCCAAAAGGAGACATGGCAGTTGGAAAGCCATTCTGTCCTCTCCACAAAGAGAAAAAAGTGGCTCGTGGGAATAGAGGGTGTCACCAGTAGGGGCTTGATCAACGGAGGACACTCACTTTCTGAGGACACTTCAGCCAGCCCCAGGAGAGACTAATCCTGCCCCCAACTCTTGGCTCTGCCCAAAGACCTCTGTCCAGGTGCCGCCACCATAGCCCAGGAGGCTGAGCTGTTCTATCAAGCACCTCCCAGCACTTGCAGCTCTGGGATCCCCTCATGACCTATCTAAGGTGACAGCAGGATTCAAATGCTGAGGCTCTGACAAGACCCACCACCACTTAAAGAAAAAAAAAAGAAAAGAAGAAGCGAAAGACATCTGGAAGTCCAAGAAAACCCAGAAGTGAAAAGCTGTCCAGCACAGCAAAGAAAACCTTCAAGCCTGCAAACTCTATGAAAATTTCATGCAAATATATCTCCAATTTTAACGATTTCAGCCCCTGTTTCAAGGCCAGGAGCATGGTAGCCCCATGAATTAGGAATTAATGGAGGAAAAATAATAATACTCACGGATCTTAGGAACTCCCTCCTTCCACTGAGAGAGGTTCGGGGGAACAGTGGGACAAGAACTCAGGACTGAGAGTTCACGTTCTGGCTTTGACCAGGACATGCTATGTGACCTTAGGCAAGTAGCCTCCCCTTTCTGAGCCTAGGTCTCCTTGCTGTGCAATGCAGGGACTGGATCGGAGCCCAGGTCACAAACCAGGCTCCGCAGGCCAAATGCTTTGCCAGCCTCTGTCAGTAAAACAGAAGCCCAGGCCACCCTGGGCCTGTGTTTCCACCTAACAGTAAGAATTGGCCTGAATGGTGGCCACCCCCTTAGATGGGACATGTGCTCAACAGTCTGCCACAGTACCCAGCCCACTGAGTCACATCTAATCTACTCTCTTTCTGCACGTGCCCTGCAGGCACCCGTGTTTCACAGCCTAGATTGACAGGTGTCTACTAACATTCACTGGCAGGGTGTCAACATTAAGTAAGTGGCTCTATATCCAAATTCCAAAGGAGGCCGAGCATGGCTCACTACAAAAGGCTACACCCCCACTACTAATTTCAGGTACTTCTCAAGAAGAAAGGGTGAAACTGTGAGAAATGGTGGTGGTGGTGGTGGCTATAAATTCCAACTTAGCAGATGCAAAATAAAATGGAATAAAAAGAGAAAAGGTAAGTAAACCAAAAACAAAACACTAAAACTATGCAAAGTAAAACAAGAAAGGGTGAAAAAATGAAAACAAATAAAAATCAAAAAGAAAGATGATGGAAATCAGTTCAAATGTATCAATAAATAAAATAAATATAAGTGGGCTAAACTCTCCTGTTAGAAGATGGAGATTGACAGGTCAAATTTTAACATTCTAAGTTTATGCAGTTTACAAAAGAAGTATCTAAACCCTAAGGATAGAGAATGGTCAATAGTAAAAGAATTAAACAAGATATATCATGAAAATACTAATCAAAAGAAACCCACTGTAGTTCTATTAATATTGGGCTAAATAGACTTTGAGACAATAAAAAAAGCTAACACTTACTTAGCACTTACAAGCACTTTTCAGGTATTATTTCATTTAATCTTCACAATAACCCATGGCTAAGGCACTATCTGACAGAGGAGGAAACTGAGGGACAGAGAGTTAAAGTCACTTCTCTAAGGGGCAACACTAAGTGCATGAGCTGGTATCAATAAAAATAGAAATCATTAAAATATTAAGAGTAGCTAACATTTACCAAGCATGACTGTCTACCTGGTAATATGCAATGTTCTCATGAGTTTTCTCACGCATTTTCTTGGTAGCCAGCCTGGGAGACAACTGCCATCCGCATTTTGCAGATGATGCAACAGAGGCACAGAGAGATTAAGCAACTGGCACTTGGTCACACAGCTAAGAGACAGAGCTAGAACCACACAGGGCATGACAGAAAACAGAATACGAGCAGGAATCCCAGGAAGGGAGACCTGGGAAGGCTCCTTGGAAGATCAAGTATACAAGCTGGGCTTTGAAAGGAAGAAAGCAGGTCTCCCACCCTGAAGGAGGGGGGCTTCATTCCTTGAGCTACTGTCGCTCAAGGGCTGGTGCAGACTGACATGCTGGAACAGCTGCGGGCAAGGTGTCAGTTCTTAGACCAAGAGGCAGGATGGAGGGTGAGCACTGTGGTTGGAGGGGGATGGGGACCTGGGCAGAGAAAGCCACAGTGCTGAGACCTCTGACTTCCTGTGTCTTCTCAACAAAATGGTGACAGTGCCAGACCCCTGGCAGATTGGAGGCTCATTTCATTAACAGCAGAGTCAGATGAGAACTCTAAAAAGAGGACCCGAAGTATCCAGGATAACAGAGAAAACTCTGGCAAATCAATACGAAGACAGAAATCCAATAGAAAATGGGCAAATGATATGAAGAGGCAATAAAATGTACCCCCCACCACTGCTACCACCCTAGTCCAGCCACCTCCTACCCGGAGCACTGAGGTCGACTCCCCACTGGTCTCCCCACCACCACTCTCACCACCCACAGTCCACTCTCCACATAACAGCCAGAGGGATCGCATGCAAACCAAGTCAGACCCTGCCCCTCCTCTGCCCAGGACCTTCCCGAGGCGCCCACCTCACTCAGAGAAGGCGAAGACCCTGCAACGGCCCATAGCCCTACCTATTCTGGCCCCATCAGCTCTCTAACCGCACTCCCCCACTCTCTCCCTCATATCTCCGGCCTCCTTGCCATTCCTCAGACACGTTCCTGCCTCGGACCCTTTGCACCGCCTGCTCCCTCTGGCTAGCAGACTCACCCCCAAGGTACCTTCCCTATCTCCTTCTGGTCTTTGCACAAATGTCACCTTCTGGGTCCATCCCTGTTAGCCCGGTACATCAAAACAGGCATACCCATTTCCTAGTCATTTGTTGTCTGCCTCCCCCGGTCGAACTGCAGAACACAGAGAGTTTGGGCGGTTTTTGCCACTTTGCATCTCCAGCACCTACTACAATGCCCGGCACATAACAGTTGCTCAATAAATAGCTGGTGAGTGAGTAAGTGGCTTAGAATACCCTACACATTGCAGCACCAACAGTGGCTCTCTCAGAGGTGACCAGGAAGACCGTGTGGTCCACTGCTTCAGTGCTAGGCTCTCCCCTCCCCCACCCCACCCCACCCACATCACATAAAGTGTTCTTGCCACCTAAAATCCTCCGGGGAGTGTGATTGGCACATATCCTGTGCTCTGGGAAATTTCCCTTTTCCGGCCATCTTCCCACACCAAGAATTGAGGTCGACACCTCCGGAGTGAGAGACCACATCCATCCCCCGGGGCCACCACAATGCTGACAACCAGAGAGGCCGAGGGGACTGTGGAATGGCAAGGTCCTCCCCCTGTGCATGGGTGACAGCTGCATGACCCACAGAAGGCCATGGAAGGCGGCGAAGGCACCGGAGACTGTGCGGAGCCCCCAGGCTACACCCTGAGCAGCTGCCCTGCAGAGCGACCCTGACACACACCACCGCAGAGGCTGTCCCAGTCAGACGCTGTGGCCTGCTGGGCCCCCAAGGTGTCTGACAAGTTTTAAACCGAGCTGGCATTTGGCAATTGGGAACTTTCACCTGGAAGTCCCAAGTTCTGGATTCAGAAACAGTTGGCAACACCAGGATGACATTTCCATAGCCATTCAGTGAGTAATTGGGAGGCACCTACTGTGTGCCAGGCACCATTCTGTGCACTGGGGGAGTTTCCTGGGAAAATTCCCAAGTCCCTGCCCTTGTGGGGCGGATGTCCTAATGAGGGAGACGGAAAGTTAATCCACACGCCATGAGTTACAGGACAGAATGAGAGCTGGCAAGCGGTGCTGTGAAGAAAAACAAAAGCGGGAGCGGGGGGCGGGGGGGACAGAGAAGGGCAGAGGCAGCTCCCCCACCACTGGGGTGGTCAGGGGAGGCCGCTCCGAGGGGGGGACATCTGAGCAGCAGGGGCCTGACAGGGCTAGGGAGTGAGCCCCAGGATATCTGGTGCGACCATGTCCCAAGCAGAGGAGACAGCAGGTGCAGAGGCCCTGAGGCAGGAACCTGCCTGTTGTCTTCAAGGAACAGCAAGGAGGCCAGTGTGGCTGGGACAGTGAGAGGGAAGGGGAGTCAGAGAGGAAGCATGGGGCAGACGTGCAGCACCCTGTGGGTGGCAATGGGGAGAAATCCGGGTTTAGATCCAACTGAGCAGGGAGCCTGAGGGTTCTAAGTGAAGAAGTGATAGGAACTGAGTCAGGTTTAGCTGCTGCGATTAGAAGAGACTGTAGAGGACAAGGGTAGAGGCACGGAGGCCCACCAGGGGCTGTGACAGTGGCCCAGGGGACAGGAGGAGTGGAGGAGCTAGAAGGGCTGGCCTCTGGATGGACCTGCAGGTAGAGCCAATAGGACTCCAGGATGGATTAGAGGTGGGGCAGGCCTGACAGAACTCCCAGGTTTGGCCTGAGCAACCAGGAGCAAGAAAGGCCATTTACAGAGATGGGGTGGAGGGCAGGGGGAGACAGGTCTGGGGGAAGGGGAGAGCCAAGCAATTGGTTTGGGACATGTTAGGTAGGGCAGGCCTGTTAGACAGCCAAGTGGAGAAGCTGAGTGGGCAGAAGAAAAGTTCCGTCCGAGGTTAGCAGACCAGTCCAGGCTGGAAGTCATTGGCACAGAGATGGGATTTAAAGCCATGGGAACACCCACACCAAAAGTTGTAGATGAGTGGTCATGACAGCACTATTCATAAAGCCAGGGAGTGTCAACAACCCAAATGTCCACCGACAGATGAATGGATAAATAAAACGTGGTCTCTCCACACTGTGGAATATTATTCAATCATAAAAAGGAAGGACGTTGATCCATGCTACAAAGTGGATGAGCCTTAAAACCACTGTGCTAAGTGAAAGAAGCCAGACACAAAAGGTTAGACATTACGATTCCATTTATGTGAAATGTGCAGATCAGGCAATTCACAGAGAGAGCAGGTAGGTGCGTGGGTGCCAGGAGCCGGTGGGGGAGAGGAGGGAAAAGGGAAGTGACAGCTCATAGGCCCAGAGATTCTTTCGGAAGCAATGAAAGTACTTCTAAAATTATTATAGTGATGATTGCACAACTTCTGAATATACATATATACATATATATATATATATATATATATATATATATGTATATATATACTCTCTTTTTTTTTTTTAAGGCCACAGAGTAAATAAGGCCTCAAAGGAGCAAGTCTAGCCAGAGTCAAGGCCCGAGGACTGAGGTCTCGGTCAAGGCCTGGGGTCGATCTACGCTTAGAGGCCTCGAGGGCGCGGAGCCAGCAAGGGAGACTGACTGAACAGGTACGGAGGCAGAGGCACCCTCCAGTTCGCCCCCTGCCGACCTTACTCACTCCCACTACGCAGCAGGCAGGCCTCCGTGGGGCCCAGTCCAAGACCAAAAGCCCCGCGGCCTGTCTTGCGCCTGGCTGCGGATTCCGAGCCACGGCGGCAGCTGGCGCACAGTAAGCACCCCAATACGATCGGTGCATCACCAGATCTAAAAGGGTCAGTGACACTCAGTCTCACCTTGGGCACCTGCCAGTTGAGCTCCAGGGGCACTACCCCAAATATGAATCATTTCCCTGGAACTGTTGATGGAAAACTCAACAAAGCCTGAAAATGCCAACTGTCTATCCCGGGCCCGGGCTGAAGGCTGAAATAGAATGTTCCGGCTATTCTTAGGCAACGCTCAAGTTCAGCTTTTTGGGGCTGTTCCCAAAGAGGGTTTCATTCTCGCCTCTTCCCTCTTCCCACCCAGGTCCCTCGATCCTGTTCGCCCACTCAATTCAGAGCTCAGCTCAAACAAGGGGGCTCACAAGGCCACAAGGACATCTGCGAGAGTGTCAGAGCCAGGGCGGCCGCAGTGGGGGAACTGCCCCACAGCTCATAAGATTGTCTTTTAAAACCCATTGGAAAATGTGACAGAAAGAAGGAACTCAGGAAGGGTATGAAGATTCCCCTCAGTGTCCCAGCTGTTTTCTGATGCAAACATTCCAGCTGTGGGTGCCAAAGGCCGGACACTCTGAGCAATTCAGACAGGCAGGCAGTATGGCATGGGCCCACAGGAATCCGGGGCCCTGCTGGCTGGTCCCCCAGTGCTCTCTGAGCCTCAGATAAACACAGCTGGAGACCGAGGAAACAGGGCCTGTAAACAGCCATTTGGTCCCGAGAACAAACCCACAGCCTGGCTTCATCACCACTTCCTGTGGGCAGTTATTCCTCCATCAGTTGCCGGCTAGTTCTGTCCCTCTCTCTCTCCACTCTTCTGGGAATCCGGAGCCCAGAAATCCTGCCACACTAAACAGTGGCCCCTGGGGCTGAGCAGACTCAGAAAGGCATGGGCCTCACTTTGAGAGCTAGAGTCCACCCGTACACACGGGTCCAGCCCCAGTGGTTATTAAAATATGTTACAGAAACTGCCACTCCAGGTGCATGCGGGGATCCCGGATATCCACAAGATCCAGAAACCAAAGGGTTAACACCTAGGGAACCTCAGCTGGTGGTTCTTCTAATGGATCAGGTGCTTAAGGTTTTGAAAGCCAGGAGAGGAGGAGCGGACCTGTCACAGGGTCACAGAACACAAGGCTATGGACCTTCCCAGACCCCCCGCTTAGGGAACTGAGAAGGTCAGCATCCCAGCACCCAGACACCTAGGCAGCTCCAACACCTCCAAGTGCTTCTCAACAGGCTTTGGAGCTTAGAGGGGAATTCTAGAATCAGCGAATCATGGTTCCTCCTCCTTACCTAATGTGTGGTCTTGAACAGGCCACTCCTTTCTCTGTGCCTCAGCTGACTCATCTCTAAAATGGGGCTAGTCAAAGAGCCTACATCATCAAGTTGCTCTAAGACTTAAGTAAATAACCATCATAACTACCTTGTCCATACTATTAATTCAATATTACAGATGAGAAACTGAGGCATAGACAAGTGACTGGCCCAAAGTCACACAGCTAGCAAAAGGCAGAGCTGGAATTCAAACCCAGGCATCCAGGGAGCCCATGGCTGCAAAGCGTGGCTCGGACAGTAAATATTTTAGGCTTTGCTGGCCACATCCAGTCTCTGTCACAGAGTCTTCTTTGTTTTTTGGTTTTGTTTTGTTTTGCTTACAACCCTTTAAAAAATTAAACACCATTCTTCACTCATGGGTTGTACACAAAGAGGCCACAGGCTAGATTTGACCCATGAGGCGCAATTTTGCTAGGCCCTGCCTCAAGCCAATAGAGAAGCCTACCTCTTTAAACGCTGGCAACTAATTCACGTGTGGAAGACACGCCAAACAGGTCAAATAAAGAACATGAGCGAGTCCAATTCAGTCCACAGACTACCAGTTTACAAGTTCCGCATGGAGTTGCTTCTGCACCAAGGTGAAGAGCTGAGCCACCTATGGCATTGCCAACATCCCCCTGCAATCCAAGCAGCTACAGGAAGCACTGTAGAAAGTCCTTTTGAGCTCCCTGGAGGGCCAGAAGATGTGTGCAGACAGTGGTGTCCCACCTCCCACCGCTGCACACGTGACAGACCTGTGTTCACAGGCAGCGCTGATGGCCCCAAGGTCTGGGCCAGCTCAGAGGCTCAAGTGTCACCCACCATATCCAGCAGAACGTCAAGCTCAAGAATTCCCTAGTGCTTTTTCCCTCCCCTCTCCCTTCCAGTTCATAGAGCAAGGATACACGTGACCCCAGCGAGCAGGTGTGTGAAGGAGGCACCACGAGCCAAACTAATCCACCAGCAGGGACTCTAGGAACAGCTGTCAGGCACAAGGTCTTGGGGACAGAGCCAGGGCAGGCTTGGGTCATCAGCCGCCATTTCCAAGGGCTGAAGACCCTGGGCTGAGAGCAGCAAATGGTGACAGGGCCATCCACCCAGCCAGGGATCTACCCAGAAGCCAGCTCTGAAGCTGAGAATTAAGACTTCTTGGGTCCCACACAAGCAGCAGCCTTGGCCTGGTCTGCCTGACCAAACTAAGTCAAAGGTGGCTGGGCAGTAAAGGAAACGGCAGTATGGAGATGCTGTGGTCTGCTCACCCAGCATCTGCCCACCCTCTTCCACAAACAGCCCAGATTTTGGTGAGGAGGGTCCAGTCTGCCCCCTCACTGGGCTTTTGGCCTGTGGGATTCAGTGACTGGTGGGCACAAATCTAAACCAATTAGAAATCCCCTAAGAGTGACTGGTTCAGGCATGAAGCACCTGCCCCCAACCTCAGCCAATCAGAACACAGTACTGCCCAGCTCACTATCACTGGACCATGTGTTAGCCAATCAGAGCCTAACTCTGCCCAGCTCACAGTGATTGGGGTAAAGCCCAAGTCCAAGCATATATGAGGAGGAGGAGAAATGCTATAAGCAAAGGCTTCATGTCATTGGTTCAAATTAAAGCACATGACTCAGGCCCAAACAATCCGGAATATCACATTCTCCTGGCCACAGATGGCCAAAGCCTGAATCACCCTTAGGACTTCTGTCAGAGCTACGAGAAGAGAAGTTCGCTTTTCCCCCCATCCTGGAATTTGAGAGCATATGAGAACAGAGTCATTACAGCCCTCTGCTTCCACACTGAAAAGAAGGCTGAGCAGCTGAAAGCAGAACTGGACCAGGGAGAAAGAGGCCGGGTTCCGGTAGGGTCCGGCCCAGCCCAAGGCCAACACCGCCCCCGATTTCTCAGCTACTTGAACAAATAAGTTTTATTTCATGATTAAGCCAGTCAGAGCTGGGCTTTCTGTCACTTCAAATACGGGGAAAGGAGTGGGGTAAGGTCTCACCTTGAGAAGGAGGGGGTACTTGCAGATTCTCTGAATTGGAGACAGCAGGTAGCCCTCCAGTGGGATGTCTGTGGTCTTCCGGCCTCCCAGAAGCATGCAGCTCTGCAAAGAGACGGGCGACCTTCATTAAAACTCACCAAGGACAGCAAAAGGGTTGGACCACCCTCAAATAGCCATGGGGAGCACTCCCGAACTGCAGCAAGACCTTGGAAGCAATTCAGCAACACCTGGGAGAGATGGACATGTGCATACAGGGTGGGGCAGACGTAGGTTTGCAGTTGTTCGTATGGAAAATAACGTAATAATCAATAAATGATAATACAAGAATAAACTGTGTTTCGCATACTCACAACTGTAAACCTACTTTTGTCCAACCCTGTATTCTGCAATCCAGCACCAGGCCTCCATCGGGGGTGAGCCAAACGCTGCCCAGTCCCCATTTTGGTCAGTAACGTTTTATCGGAACAGGGCCACATCCAATTGTTTACATATTGTCCACAGCTGCTTCCAAGCAATCGTGGCGGAGCTGAGTAGTTGCAGTGGAGACCAGAGTCCCCAAACCTGAAATGTTTACTATCTGGCCTTTCAAAGACAAGTGTGTCAATCCCTGGCTTAATGAATCTTCACATACGATACACACCAGGAAACAGGAACATGGACGTTCAAAACTGCCTTGTTTGGAAAAGCAAGAAAAATGAGAAGCAACCTAAATATCCATCTATTGAAAAACAGAAAAAAAAAACATGTCCACAGAAGATTTACACAATGACTCTGCAGTGACAATGGGGCAACTAAAGCTGCTTAGAGCTATGTGGATTATTTTTGAGGTTCAAAAATAAACTTCTGAGGAAAAAAAAAGGGCAAACCAAAGGTCATGTACAGTATGAACCCATTTAAAGCTTTTGAAGACACACAAAACAAAATTAGGCATTGTTTATAGAGAATAGGTCTGTAGTACAATATAAAGACATGTATGGGAAAGAAATAATATACCAAAATCTAGTGGCAATTACCTCTGTGGAGGGAAGGTTACACGATTTGGAAAATGAACTTGCCATCTTCAACTGTCACTGAAATGGCTTTATGTCTTTACCTGGAAGGCAGGGACATGAGTGTGCCCCAGGAGTACCTACGTTTTGGTTTGCAGAGTAAAGACAGCTCAGGGATCAAATGCACTCACCCACCAGCTCCAGGCCACACCGGTCACCTCAATGTCCACCTGCAGCCACCCACATCAGTGTTTCCTTCATGCCAGCCCCTTTCCTGTGCTCATTCTATGCCCCCTGCCTAACACGCTTTTACTTCTCCCAATAATAATAACTATATTATTATCCTCATCCACAGCTAACATTGACAGACAGCGCATGATGCTCCCAGAAGGCCACCGACGGCTCTAACCCTGGCCACCAACTTCCCTATGAACCAAACACAATTATTATCATCACCATTTCACAGCTCAGAAACCCGGGGCTGGGAAGGTGACCCCAGAACAAGTGAGCCACAGAGGTGGCATCTACACCCACGCAGGCTGGTGAAGAGCCTGGACTTGGAACCATGATGCCGGGCCACCCTTACCCAAGCCCAGCATTCCTCAAGGCCAGCCCAGCCACTCCACCTGCTGGGAGCCTGTCCCATCTTCTCTCAGTTCCCAAGACTCTTTCCTCCTAGCACCTCCATAGTAGGTCATTTGTTCCATGTGGTGGAAAACCCCCTGCAAGTATTGTCCTTTCCTCTGGAGAGGTCCAACTTCAGAATCTGTTTTTTGGATGCCAGGAATCATGAGTTATGCGTCTGTGCCCCCACCCCCACAGTCCTCCATCCCAAGGGTCGACAATGTGCCCGATGTATGCGCGAAGGAATAAATGAATGGATGATCTAATGAATGAACAAACTGCCAGCACATCCAGCAATGAACGGGTCTCAGCCTTCCTCCTCAACACCACACTAGCAAAAGGGAAATGAAACGGGACTCTTGGGCAAGGGGGTTCCCATTCTACCATTTATTCATTCAACAAATTCACATCGTGTGCTTACAGTGTGCTGGGCACAGTTCCAAGCACGGGGGGGAGCTTCTCAACAAAGCAGACCGATTCCCTGCTTTGCTCAGGTGAAAATAAGATCAGAGAACATAACCATGTGCTCACCACACGCTAGGTACTGTGCCTCGTGCTTCACCTATCGGTCAAGGTCATCCTCACGGCCGTCGGATAAGCACATGGACTGTTGTCTCCCTATCACAGATGGGGAAACTGGCACAGAGAGCCCAAACGGCTGGCCCAAGATCAGAGTTTAATGGCCCTCTCCTAGGAGAAGCAGAATCCCAGGGACCTCGGGGCCCTGCCTTGGGGGGAGCTTCATGGCTGCCACCCCCATGTCTACCCCCGGCACAGATGGGGGATCAGGGCTGTGGCAGCTGGGAGGTGCCAGGCTGCACACTGCTCAAGCTCAGGCCTTTGTCCTCAGAGCCAGAACTCCCCACAAGCTGCCCTGGTGATGTCAGCTCTGGGTAGCAGAGAGGGTAGCCTGGGGGTGGGGCAGGGCTTTCCAGAAGCCCCCAGGGCTTAGCCAAAGAAAGGCTGCCTCTTTGCCCAGAATCAATGAGTTTTCACAGGATTGTCACCGCCACCAACGATACTTCTCCCAGGCACCATGGAGTGTTATTTCACATTGTATTCATTTTTCAAACAGAAAGCAAGCAAACACACTCCCGGAGGTACCATTCCCTATTAAAATTACACTCGGGGCACTATGGGAAGAACTTTTGAGAATTCTCCCTTTAAAGTTTCGTAATTCACAGAATTGATCCAGGGGAGGCATCAGCTTCCGCAATTTCCCCACCTCCTATGCGGCAGGCCCCGCCCGCTCTGGGGTCATCCTCTATCCACACTTGTTCCCTGGCTGACCTCATCCAGACCCAACACCTTAACACCATCCTGTCTGCTGACGCTCAGATTTCTCTCTCCACTGGACCCTCCCTAAACTCCAGGCTCGTAGCTCTGATTCCACACTCACACCCCCACCTGGAGGCCTAAGAGGCGTCTTAAAACTCACACACCCAAAATGGCCTTTTTTAATTTTTTTCTCTTACCTGCTTCTAATCCAGCCTTCACCATCTCAGGGAACTTCAGTTCCCTTCTTCTAGTTGTTTGGGCCCCAAACCCTGCAGCTATCTTTGACTCCTCTCATCCAGGTGCTCCCCAAAACCAAGCACTCTGCACATCAGTCCGCTGGACCCTCAAACTCTCTATTATTCCAACTACCTCCTGCACCACCACCGCCATCCTCACCACCACCATCTGCCTGGACTGTTGCAGCAGCCTGTAGTGCAGTGGAGAGCGTCCCCCAAAATGCCACGCCCGCCCGGAATCGCAGAATAGACCTGATTTGGAAAAAGGGTCTTTAGGAATATAATTAGTTAAATTAAGATGAGGTTATACTAGATTACAGTGGGCCCTACATCAACTGACTCGTGTCCTTATAAAAAGAGAGAGGACCAGAGAAAAAGGCCATGGGAAAAGGGAGGCAGAGACTGAAGTCACGCTTCCACAAGGCGAGGACACCTGGGGCCACCAGACGCTGTACGAGGAAAGGCAGGACCCTCCCCTAGAGCCTTTGGAGGGAGCAGAGACCTGCGAACACCTGATGCCAGTTTTCTGGCCTTCAGAACGGTGAAACACTAAATCTGTTGTTATAAACCACCCGGTTTGTGGTCACTGTAACAGCCCAGGACACTTATGCCAGAGTCCCCCGATCCCTGCCCCACCCACCCTCACACTCTCAGGGGGCGGGCCTTTCAAAATGCAAATCAGCTCAACTCAGTCCTCTGCTCAAAACCTTGCCAGGGCTTCCCATCCCACTCAGACTAAAATTGAATATTCTATTCAAAGTACTACCTCGTGCTCCAACATAGACGGATATCACAGAATTTATGTTGAGCAAAGAAGCCAGACACCAAAGCATCTGGTATGATTCCAGTCATGAAAAATTCCAGGACAGGCAAAGCGAAGGTTTGGTGAGAGAAATCAGCACAGAGGAGGCAGAGAAGGAATCTTCTGCAGTGATGGCAATGTTTAAATCTTGACCTGGGTGGGAGTTTCATGGGTGTACACGTATATAAATACACATCATGCCGTGAGTATGTTCACTGCATGCACGCTAGACTGCAATAAAAAAGCTTTGTAAAAATCTCAGATCCTTTCCATTGTCTAAATGCACCATCACTGACTGGCCTCCCAATCTTTCTGACCTCGCTTCCTTCCACTCTTCTTCTTATACTCTCCATTACAGCAATTCCTCAAACACCCTCCTACCTCAGGGCCTTTGCACGTGCAGTTCCTCTACCTGGAAAGCTACCCCGCCCAGATACCCCTTGCCTCTCTCTTTTACTTTATCCAGGTTTCTGCTGAGATGTCACCTAAGGTGTCATTTTCCCAAAGGCCAATCTAAAATGGCAGGCACTACCCTAATCCCGCAGAACATCCTTTTGTCCTTAACTTTATTTCCTGCAGAGAACTTAATGCCAGGTAACATATCATGTAAGTCTCCTCTACTTAAAAAGCCGCTCCACTTCTCTTGCCTTGGTCACTGTTGTGTCCCCGTATTTAGAATGATCCCTAACACGCAGTAGGTGCTCAAGAAGAAGCTGTTGAATGAATCAATGATCCCCATTTTACAGACAAGGAACCTGAGGCACAGAAAGACAAAGTTCCAGCCCCATCTTCCAGCCAGTGCACAGCACATTATGTCATGAATGGAAAGCCAGAGTCTGTCTGTTCCCACTGCCTTAACAGCCCATGATGGACTGAGATGACGCTTCTGCAGGTGGCCAAAAGCTGGGAGATGCCAGCAAGGAGGGAGACAGATGGCATGTGTGCTGGCACCCCACACGTCCTCCCGCTGGCCAAGCTGGCCCAGTCCAGCTGCTGCTAGGAAAAGGGCAGTGTGGTCCACCAGGAAGGCTGCAAAAGAGAGAGGAAGGAAGGAAAGACAGAAAATTTGAGACCCTTTCCTTCCCATACCCCTGGAAATACTTTTCTGCTTCCCAAGACACTGCAGAGCCCAAGGGGACACCCCCGGAGGGTGGGACCCCTGGAGGGTGGAGCTCTGTGCCATCGAGCCCAGAGCCTGGGCAGCATCGCTAAGTGCTACCTGAAAGTCACCAGATCCATCGCAGACACATGGTCAGGTGTGGTCTTACACGATATGACTTTATTTTTCCTTTTTGCCAAGACTCTTTTGTGAGTATAAATGCAAAGCTGGAAACACAAAGATGCAGCTACCCGCAGTGAAAAGCGTCAGTCCCAAGTGCTTGAGACCACTTGTGACAAAAGTGAAAAATCAGTCAACCAACCTGCCCTTCCTCAGACTCTCTCTGGCAGTGGGCCAAGCAACATGAGCTCATGAGCAAAGGAGACATACATTTTGAATCAAAATTCTGGAAATACTTTGTTGGAGACCGTACATTACGGAGAAGTGCAATGGAGAATTTTATTATATAGTTTAGCTTTCTGGACACATGGTTAACGCTCCTTATGCCAGGTTAATTAACTGTTCTTTTGTTTGCTGAATTCTGTATGTGCTGTCAGGAAATAAAACAGTAAGGGCGGAAGGGGTTTGTGACTGAATGAGTAGGGAATTTACGATAAAAGACCAGGACTGAAGCCCATAAGAAGCTCAATAATTTTTCAAATATGTACTTTTAAAAAGTCTCGTAATATTTTGGAGTCATCAAAATCACCTTTGGCAAAGGTTTGAGGTGTCCCCTAATATATTCTTCCACAGCAAGAGGATTTTCAGCTGGGCACATGGCTACAAAGAATAAAGCCTACATTTCCCAGCCTCCCTTGCAGCTAGGTGTGGGCATGTGACTAGGTTCTGGCCAATGGGGTGTGAACAGAAGAGGTGTACAGCTTCCTGTCGTGCCCTTACAAAAAGAAAGGCAGCCCTTCCTTCCCACCCATCCTGCACCACGCTACCTGAATGTGGAAGTGTTAAGAAGTCACCTTAGACCAGGTCAATGAGGGCACAACCTCGGGCCTCGGTCCATGATACTGGAGCCCCAGACTGTCTACATCATGTTATTAACATGGGAAAGAAATAAATGCTTATTTTGTTTAAACCACTGTTATCTGGGATGTCTGCAAAGCACACATATGTATGTCTGAAGTCATACACAATGGATAGGAGCTGGTAAAACTCCAAGGAGATCACAAACAGGAACCCACTTACACAAGCAAAGCTCTCTGTAACTGTAGGGAAGACCACCATGGATGTCTATGGCTTTGCCTGATCAACATCCACTCCCAACTTACTTCCACAAGAACAAGCCAACTGTCCTTGAAGGATCCACTACACCCTTAGGGCCTGTGGTATATGTGGAGTGGACCCTGCCCTCCAGCTCCAGAAGTGACCAATCAGAGCCCCAACCAACCCTCTATCTATAGCAACTGGTTCAGGGATAAGGTCTTGAGCCAAGGTTGGCTTCATTTGATGAAGCCAATGAGCATCATCAGACCCAGGAGTTTTGCCTTACTATCGGGAAAGGGGAGTTCTCTTTATCCTGGAGTTTCTCAGCTACGGGTGGGTATAAAGGTGGAGTTGCTAAAGGCCACCTGACACCACCTGTGGACAGCCTGCCTGGGAATGGAGCTGAGACTGGAGGAGAGCAGAGTCAAGGGACACATTCCTGAGGAAATCATCTGAGCACCCAGACACTGCTGTGCCTGACGCCCTCTCAGGTCTTAAGCTTCCCAGGAAAGTGAACCAGTAATTTCTTTTTTTTTTTTTACTTAATCTGACTTTAACTGGATTTCTTTCCCTTACAACTGAGTAACCCAAGAAATACCGTTATTTCTTCTATTGCTACCAGTCTCCTTAGAATCACTACTTCAGAATAGGAACTGACAAATTTGTCTCCAGGGCCAAATCCGGCCCTCTGCCTGTTTTTGTAAATAAAGTTTTATTGGAACACAGCCATGTTCATTTCTTAACATATTATTTACGGGTGCTTTCACGCTGTAACGGCAAAGTTGAATTGCGACAGGGGCTGCATGACACACAAAGGCGAACATGTTCACTGCCTGGTCCTTCACGGAAAGTGTCCGGCGATCCCTGCTTTAGACAGGTTCCTCTGGCAGAGGAAGGGGTCAGCACGAAGCTCTCTTGTGCCTAGGGATGCACAAGGCTGAGACAAGCAGAAGGGAGGGACAGGGATGACGGGTAAACTTACCAAAAGGAAGGCGCGCACGGTGGGGATCTTGTTCAGCTCCACAAGCAGCCGCAGGGCTTTCTCGTGGTTGCTGCAATATTCCTCGTAGACGCAGAACTTGTCCTTCTGCAAGACAAGGACAGAGATGGAGACACGTCATGGCAGGCAGGCAGGCACTCTGAGACGTGCTGCCGACCGGAGGAAGGGACCCTGAGAGACCCCAGGCCCTGAGAGACTACAGAGCAGAAAGGATTTCAGATACGGAGGCTCCCACTCGCTGCAGGCCTCTCACTCTCCACTTTGGCCCCAGTTCTGCACCTGAGTTCAGCCTGAGGAACCTTTCAGGAAGCAGCATGGCCCAGGGTCAGGTGCACAGACTCAAGCCAGAGCTTGACCCTGGCTGTGCATTCCTAGCTGTGAACTTGAGCAAGTTACCTAACCTCTCTGTGCCTTGGTTTCCTCACCTGTAAGCTAGATTTAATAACAGTCCCTAATTCACAGGGTTGTTATGAGGATTAAAGAAGTTAAAAACGTAAGGGTTCAGCATGTAATAAGTGCCCGATAAATGTCCAACTTTATTATTAAAACACAAGTCCTACTGTGTCATGCCAGCGGTGGTCTGTTACACTAGGAATGAAACCAACACTTTACGAAGACCTTCAGAGGTCAGATAACGTGACCCTGCCTTTCTCCGACCTCAACTCACTGGCCTTCTATCTACTTTTATTCGCCAAACCTGTTCCTGCCTCAGGGCCTTTGCACTTGCCATTCTCTCCACCTGGAACCCCCTTTCATGAGGCCTGGCTACGTCCCACCACTCAAGACTGTCACCTCTCCAGCGACACCTGGACTATCCCAGCTAAAGCAGCCACCCCGGTGTTCTCTATCACCCACCCACCCGTCTTCCTTTTCTTTACAGTGCTCTTACAGTCTGGGATTATCCAGTTTATTTGTTTATCTTCCCACAAGACGGTCGGCTCCCTGAAGGCGGTGAATATGTCTGTCTTGTTCAGCGAATCCTAGCACAATGCCTGGCATGCAGTAGATCCTCAATGAATACTTGCTAAGTAAATGAGCTCTGCACACCTACTATGTGCTATGTCCTGTATGCATGAACCAGAAGAGTCACGGCAAGCTCCAGACGTCGGAGGAACAAGTAGATCTCTGGCTGCTGCCACACACAGTGGCAGTCCCGAGGCAGAGGGATAGTTCCGTTGACCTCCAGATATCCCTAAGCCCAAAGCTGGACACTCTTCAGCCTAGAGGTCACCCAGGGGTCATCAGTTCTATAACCATCAGTCAAGGTTTCCGGGACTGGAAGGGCTGGAGCCTTCTTAGCAGGAAGCTCTCCACAAAGCATTCTCGGTTTCAAAAGTCTCATAGGACACCACCTCCCAACCAGCCAAACCCCAAACAAGGATGTCCTGGGCAAGGCCACTGTGGGGGGGAAGAGCTGAAGGGCTTCGACCTCGGGCTGGGGGATGGGCAGAAGACTCCAACAGCAAAGGAAGGAAAAGGTGGGTCTGCAGCTTGTCTTATTTCTGAACAAGCCCCCAATCATCCTGCCGCTGGGTAGCTACAGGAAAGAGGAAACCAAAGAGGAGGGTTTCAGAATCAGTCAGCGGCCCCAACACACCCAGTGCACCCAGGGGGTTCCGTGTGCACCATCTGAGCAGGTGGCCTGAGCGCTCGCAGCCAGAGCCAATAGCCAACGTGGAGTGTGCGCTGGGCACTTAGTACGTGCCACACTCTGCTCCCCTAGAACGAGGCTGGGCTACCTCACGCCTCGCAATAACCTGACGTGGAAATTACTGTATTCGACCCACCCACACACGGGAAAATCAAGGAAAAGTCATGAGACCAGGGTCTCACATCTAGGGAAGGGGCAGAACCAGGATTCAATCGCTCTTCATGTCCGCGCAGACATCCGAGCCAAGGTCACAGCGTGGGATGGGGATGAGAGTGGACGCAAAGGCAATGAGCACAAGTCTCGAGCCACAACGCCACGGACCAAGCTGCGGGGGTCACCAGAGCATAAGGAAGGGCACTGGGGCTCCAGAACCAGACCACCTGGGCTGGAAATCCAGCTCCGTGCTCCCTAAGGGGTGAGTGACCTTGGGCGAGTGACTTCGCCTACTTATGCCTCAATTCCCTTATCGATAAAAGGAACATAAAAGCAGACCTCCTCCCCCGCCCAGCTCCTTGGGCTGCTGGAAAATTAAATAACAGTATCTGTAAAACGAGGAGAAGCATGCCCGGTACACAGTGAACACTTAGAACATTTCAAAATACTCTAGCCCTGGCCAAGTGGCTCAGTGGGTTGAAGCATCACCCCTGTGCACCAACAGGTTACAGGTTTGATTCCCGATCAGGGCACAGACCTAGCCTGTGAGTTCGAGACCAGGTCAGGGTGCACAAGGGAGGCACCCAATTGATGTCTCTCTCTTACATCAATGTCTGCCCGTTTGTCTGTCTGTCTCTCTTTCTCTCTCTCCCCCACCCCCACCTACCCTCTCTCCCTGCCTCCCTTCCTCTCTCTCTAAAATCAATTTTTAAAAATCATAGGAAATAATGTCCTCCCCACCATAAGGTGGTTGTGAGAATTATCAAGTGAATTCATAGCAAGTGCTTAAAGCAGTGCATAGTAAGTGCTCATTAAATATTAGCTATTATTATTTTGCTGTTATTGATGTTGTAGCCATTATTACCATCATTATGGTTTTGGCAAATTCATTATCCCATTGGTGAGTTGGTCTACGACAGGGTGGAGCAGCAGACGTGCAGGTTTAATGGCAAAAAAAGAGACGGGCAGAGGGAGGACGAGGGGAGCTGAGAAGACTCACAGGCCTGGAAGAGGCCCCTGGGCACGGCGCCACGCGGACGGGAGAAGTACGACGGGCCTCGAGGCCTGCGATGCCTTACCTCTCACTCACGCACCGTCCATCTCCCCCCATCCATCCCGGGCACTGTGAGCTCCAGGGGGCAGGGTTTGCTGAGGTCGCTGCTGTGGTGCAGTGGGGACAGACGTCCCCAGCACAGAGCAGGCATGGTGACTATTTGGTGAATAAAAGCCACAAAGCAAAGGTAGGAACTGAGAGGGGCCTCAGCACCCTCAAACCAGCCCCATGCTCCTTCCAGGAGCCCCTGGTCTAACACACCCACGGCCTCAGCTCTTCATTGGAACATCTGTTGTCTTACCCACCCAGCACCCACTTTGTTCTGGTCATAGCCCCCAATTCCTCCCTGTGGAACCTCCACTGCACGCAGAGCCCACGGACCCCACTCCGCTCCTAGGCACCACAGGTGAGCATATCACCCAGGTCAAGCCAATCACAGAGACCCCTGTCCGGGCAACAAGGCTCAAGTGGAGCCAATGACAGCCCTCAAGGCCTCATGCTAAAATCAATGTAACGAAAGCTCTCTTTGAACTGTTGCTGCTGAGCTGTTAGTGTCAGTCCAAAAAACACCGAGGGCCACCTCTGCCACCACATGAGGCGTCCATGGCCCCCACCCATCAAGAATGAAGCCAATCCCAAGGAAAGCAGAGACTAGAGACACAGAAAGACCAAGTCCTGAAAACATCATATGAGGTCCTGGATCCAGCTATGCCTGAAGCCAACAGACTCCTGAATATTTCATTTGTATGAGCCGTAACACCTTTTTTTGTTTAAGTCTATCGGAGTTGCTGTTTTTGTCACTTGCAGTAAAGATAGTCCTAATACATGCACACTGTGAAAAGGGAAAGAAAATGAAAAAATGGACCCAAGCCTGGTGAGGTGACAGGGTCTCCCTGCCCATCTCCATCTGTAACATGAAGGGGCTGGGCCAGACAGCAGAGACAAATCTATTTATTCTCACATAATTCCAACTAATGGGGGCTGCTGGCTGGAACGCCGGGGGCAAGCATTCTGGAGGCCCCCAGGGAGCACAGAGGCTTGGGTGGGTTAGCGATGTCTGCCACAGATGCAGGAGAGGGAGGCAGTGATAAGATTGCCACAGCTGTGTCATTCCTCATCCCCTGAGCCCCTTCTCCCACACTCTGTAATGTCATCGTCTCCTTCAGCCTGTGAAAAGGGCAGGGGACCAAGGTTTGGGGCTTGGAGAAGTTAAATTTAGCAAATGAGAACACCCCTCTTAGGAAGCATGCCCAGTTCCATCACTCCCATGTCCTCTCATTGAGCCCAAACCCAGCTGCATCTCAGGTCCGAGACCCTGCAAGTCTGGAAATGCTGCTTTTGACAGCTAAGAATCCAACTGTTCAATTTCCTCCTAGGGGCCCCAAGTGGGCTTTGATTGTTTTGCCAGGAGGAAACAAACAGGTTTGCACTTACAGATGTGGTGGGTGGGGAACCTGTGTCTGTGATTTTGGGCTGTGAAGGAGGGGAAGGGGCCAGTTACCAGCTGGGGGCAGCGGGGGGCGAGGGTTTAGGCCCCCAGAGAGGACTCCAGGAATGTCAGAGGTGGTGGCTGCTGTCCTCAGTACCTGGGAAGTGACACTGGCTCCACGGAGACCATCTGCTCTGAACCACTCGCTTCATACCCAGAAAGACTGCGACTCAGCAAAAGGAGCTGGCCATGGGGACATCTCCTCGGATGGGGAGGGAAGCATGAGATCCAAGTTTCACTTTTGCAAGGATTTCCCCCAACCTATCCACACAGCTGCGGGAAGAGGAGGCTCAAGCATAACTCAGACCACACTGCTTCCCTGCTGAAAACTCAGAATAAAATCCCCATGGGCTCTGGCCCAGACATCCCTGACTCCCTCCGTTGCTTGGCCAGGCCAGCCACCCCAGCCTCCCTGCTCCCATCGCAGGGGCCCTGCCCTTCCCCCCGGTCATCCCATCTCACTGGGCACCCAGTGAGTTCTCATTTCAGATAAACAAATAACTTTTAAGTATAAGTATGTCCCAAATACTGCATGAGGCATACTAAAAATTTGTCATCTACCTCAAATCCAAATTTACTTAGCTGTCCTGCATGTTTTAACTTGCAAAATCTAGCCACCTGTCCCTAACTTCCCAATGTCAGACAACCTCGATTAGTCACCACTACTCACATCTGCATTTATGTTCTTCATAACGGCGACCCGCATCGCCATCTGAAATGACCACTTCTGTTAACTTCCTCGCCCTCCGTTTCTCTGGCCTATGAGCCTCATGGCAGCAGGGAGCAGGTGTGCCTTATTCCGGGCAGCCTCCTCAGGGCCCAGTACCGTGCCTGGCAGAGTGGCTGCTTATCAGGTAAGAAGGTGAAAAACACAAGCCCTGCAGCCAAACTACATGGGCTCAAACCCTGGCTCCAACACCTGCTGGCTGTGTAAGGATGCACAGTGACTTAGCCTCCCTGGGCCTCAGTTTCCTCATTTGTGAAGTGGGTATAACAACAGTATAATAACACTGTTTCGGGTTGTTGTGGAGTTTTAACAAATTCCTGTACCTAAAGCACTAAGAACAGGACCAAGCCCCAAGAGAATGTTCACGCAGGGCTGGTTTGTGATCATACCAGCAGTAGTGGTGGGGTTTGGGGGCGAGGGGGTGAGGGATGCTCCCACTGTCCACTGATGGATGTGGCACCCCCCGGGGGCTGGTCTGTCAGTCAGGGCCTTCCCTGGGTCCGGGGCCACTTTCCTCTCCCGGAGAGCCTGTCCGCAAGGGCTCCGTGCCCAACTACCGCCTCAGGACCCAGATGCTGCCTCAGCAGGGACTCGGCAAGCCTGGGCAGACGCTGGCCTGGCGATCCTGCCCCCGGGGTTGTGGCAGGTGCTGTGGTGGGCCACACGGGCCCCATCAGGACAGAGGCACCCATAGCTCCCGGTGAGCCCCTCCCCTGCAACTGCCCACATCTAGGGACTGGGCAACACAGGGTACAGAGGCCCACCCCTATCGCTGCAATTCAGGGTGACCTGAAGAGCCACCCCAGTTCCAGAGTTCCTCCCGGTGGGGACTCTGCCACCTCTCCTTCGATTGCTTCCAACCACCTGCACGCAAATCTCCAGCTTCCAGAAACTCAACCGATAGCGGCTGCTTATAAAAAGTATTCGGTGCTATCCGCCATGAGTGTGGAGGGAGAGAGGAGTGATGATTTTAAATTTAAAAGGTGGTTTTAATTTAAAAACACCGAATCACATACAGAGAAAGCTGACTCCTTTTTCAATTATTCCAATTACCTCAAGGAGGGGGTCTCGGCTTGGTGTGATCTGACGGGAAACACCGTCTAAAGCTGTCGATCTTCCCTTTGATTAAACCAAGGGCAGGCCTCCGGCTCAGAAACCCAGGTGGGGGAGTTTCTAGACAGAATGCGGTAACTCAGTTTGGTTTCTACTGCATTTCTTTTTACGGTTACCTTCTATTTATAGCAATCATTTTCCATTTCCAATGATGATGCAAATTTCCCTTTTTAAATGTCTAAGGCTTTTTTCAAGTGAAACTATTTCTTAAAAGATGAATCAAAGAACGATATGAGGGGTACCCAGATACAGCAGAAATTATAAACACTGTGTGAATCAATGAATTCTGGCTTTGCCCTTAGGAGAATGCAAATCCCAGCTCTTCCACCTACATCGCCATGACCTTGGATTTCACCTTTCTCTCAGGTTGCTTGCCTGTTGAGTGAGCTGAGGGCTGCATGCTAGTCTTGGGGCAAGGACAGAGCAGCGGACGTGACAAAGCTGCTGCCTTCATGTTGCTGATACTCGAGGGGGGACAGACAACAAACAAACAAGAGGCAAAACAGCGAATGTATCAGAGGGCGATAAGGGTCCCCGACAATAATAAGGGGAGGGGGCTGGAAGGTGGGGGAGCGTGTCAATTCTGAACAAAGGGGCATGAAAGGACACACGGAGAAGGGGGCGTTTCCATAAAGATTTCAGGGTGGGGCGGACCCAAGTCGCAGGGACGGCCGAGGGAACCGGGCCAGGCAGAGGACACAATGCACGCAAAGGCCTGACGTGAGAGTTGGCTCCCCGTGTCCAAGAACAGCAAGGAGGCCAGTGCGGCTGCAGCAGCGACAGTGGGGTCCCAGCAACTGGCAGAGCCTGGCAAGGTCTAACAAACCGCCCAGTGCCCCAGACAACCCCAGGAGGCGTAAGAGAACGCTGGCTCCCATGAACAAATGTGTACAAAGTACAAAGGAGCAAACATTTAACGAGCACTTACGAATGTGCCAGGTGCTGCTCCTTTTAATCACCTCCACCACCCTGGAAGGTGGGTTTCACTACCCCCACCCGACAGAGGAGGACACTGGGGCATAGCCAGGTGAGGTCCTTCTCCCAGCATCACGGAGCTGGGAAGCAGCAGAGCCGGGGGCAAGGTCCGGCACCTGGGCTCTAAAAAGCTCAATCTTGAGGGACCAGGCAGGACGTGTGCTGGTTTCTCGAGATTCGGGGAAGGTCCTGGCCCAGAAGGACTTCCCACAAAGGCCTGAACTTCAACCACAGGTACATCAGGCTTCCGACGGTAAGCACCGCCTTCATGAGTGCCCAGTCTGATGAGGCCACGTGAGGGGGGTCCGGGCAGTGCAGAAGGAGATGGTGTGGAGAAGAGGTTGCCTCCTGGGCATGCAACTCCCCACCCTCTTTCCTCCAGCTGTCTGTCCCCTGCATTTCTGGATGAGTTAGGAATCCTGCAGAGACAGCGGGAGAGCCCAAGTGGACACTCGGGAGCCGGAGACCCTCACTGACTGACCAATGGAGAAACCTGCTAACCGCACCTCTGTGGCTCAGGCAGAGAAGTCGGTAGACCCGGGGGCCAGGGGTTACTGGCAAGCAGATAATGCATCTGGAGGACCCCTTCCCCCACCTTGGCTAAAACATGGACTGCCCCACTCTCAGTTGTCATCACTTCATGGCCGCCCCCTCCTGAAAGCCTTCCCTGGTGCCCCAGCTAAAATAACTTCCCCGGCTGACCCTCATACAGCATCAGCCCAGGCCGGGCTGGACCTGAGCGCTACACTGGGATTAACTCATTCATCCTCATGACAGAGCCATGCGGCAGGTACTATCCTTACCCCAGTTTACAGAATGTGAGACTGAGGCCCACAGAGGTGAAGTGACTTGCCCAAGGTGGAACAGGGATTTGAACCTACTAAGTAATCTAGCTCCAGAGAAACAAGGACTCACTCTTTCCTCTGAACCTTAAGGGAAGACTGGCCCCTCCTTTTTTTTATCTGCCTATTCAAGAACCCTTTCCTCAACCACGATTGCCACACCTACTCGCCCCTTGTCACTCTACCCCTCTGCTCCAGGGCACCGCTGTGTCAGAAGGCACAGTGACCTCTTCCTGGTCTCCCCAGCTCCTCCACACTCCGCTCCCCCTCCCAGCAGCCACAGGGCCCTCTAAACCCAACGCAGATCACATCTTTGCCCTGCTCAACACCCTCCACTGGTGCCCATCTCACTGTGCCCCACCTTGCTCTCCTGTTTACCCCGTTTCGAACACTAAGGAACAGACTGCATGACTAGAAAGGCAGCATCCAACATTTATTGAGCACCGACTGTGTGCCAGGAACCATTCTGAACACTCTCCTTACGTTATCTCACTCGATCCTCAACAACGTCATGGGCAGGTCTAATTCTCTACCCATTTTGCAGGTGAGGACGCCAAGGCACAGGCAAGTTCAAATGACTCACTGAGAGTAACGCAGCTTGTGAGTAGCTCGGCAGCCCTGCTGGCAGGAATTCTCCCAGCGCCATAGAAGCCAGCGGCTTCCCCTGGGCTGCAACTCGCTGAGGGCAGAGCGACCCCAGGCTGCATCATCGTAGGCTCTGCCCATCAAGATGCGATCCTTCAGAGAAGGGAGTTAGTGAGGACGATGATGACAGTGACTACGTAAGAGCCACCGTGGACCCAGGGCTTGCCATACAGCAGGGTTTCTCACTCCAGCACTGCTTACATTTGAGGTCGAATAATGTGATTATGGGGACGGTCCTGTGCGTCGTAGGATACTTGGTGGCATCCTTGGGCCTCCACTCACTGGAAGTCAGTAGCTGCGCCCCCAACCCCCAGAGCTGTGACAATCAAAAATGTCTCTAAACATAGCCAAACGTCTCCAGGGCCAAAATTACACCCTGGTTATGAACCACTGCTCTACGCTGTGCCCTTTACTGCTTCATCTCTTTGAGTCTTTCCACCAACCCAAGGAGGCAGACATGATTACCCCGGCATCTCACCCAGGGGAGGAGCCCACTGCCCAAAAGCTGTAGGGGCTTGACACTGTACTCACGAATTTTAAGAAAACATTCCCAAGTTCATGCTGAGACTGAGGCTCTGGATGTAAACAATACTCCAACGCAGCCAAGAAATCCTTATGAACTTCCAGGATGTCTTCGATGTTCGAGAACAGGATCTGTGAGGAAGAGTGAGGCCCAAGGACAGCGTTAAACTAGGTACAAAGGGCGAGCAAAATCGAGAATAAAAAACATATGTAACCTGCTGTTCAGGTGAGGGTGTGGTGAAACAGGCACTCTCCCACCCTGGAGCCAGTTTTCACTAATAAAAACAGGGACAGTAACAAAAATAATGGCAACATTAACTAAACAGGATTAGTGCCTAATCCTGGGCTGAGAACTTTATATGCATTTATGGCATCCAACCCTCACTCCAATTCCATGAGGCAGAAACCATTATTATCCCCAATTTGTAGATGAAGAACGGAGGCGAAGAGAAAAGCTTAACACTGCCAAGGTCACGCAGTCTGATGAGCAGCGGACCTGGGCTGCAATCAACGTGCAGAGAAGAATATATTAGACATTCATCACCACCTTCGTCATGGCTACAGGGGTATGTCCAACCATGAGGCTGATTTTTAAACCAATGACGCCACTTCACTGAACCACGAAAGTGATGTGGTGGAAGAAAACCCATTAGGGAAGGAGTTTGAAATATGCTGTTTAAACTCTCACAAACAATATATGGGCGCCCTTATGCAGCTAAAAAGCCTGAAATACACACACACTCTCACCCTGCAATTCTACATTCTAGAATTTGACCTTTCAATCCATTCTTTCCCATTAGGAGCAAGTTTGCCTCCTGAGGGACAATTGCCAATGTCTGAGGACATTTTTGTTTGTCACAGACTGGGGGGCAGGATGCTACTGGCATCTCAGAGGTAGAGGCCAGAGATGCACTAAACATCCTACAATATACGGGACAGGCTCCCCCACCCACAGCAAAGAATCATCCACCCTGAAGTGTTACCTGGACTGAGGTTGAGGACTGGGTGGGTGGATGGTCATGAACATATATAGCAGCCTATTTGCAGTAGCAAAAGATTGGGGTAAAGGCTGAACATTCCTTAAAGAGGATTCATCAAATAGTTAAACGGGACCGGTTACAATGACCTGTGTTCCACATACTGAAATACTATGCAGTCTATGAAAAGAATCTGCAGATCTGGATACACGGATCTAAGCCCCTGGAAGGATCCTTGATCTATATTGTCGGGGGGTGCAGTGAAATCCTGGTGCCAAACGGAATTCCCAGATGGGTCCATCTGCATGAAATAACCCACAGAAAAGCCGCTCTTCTCTATGTGGCAGTAGCAGAGGTGACCTGGACAAGGACACAAGCTGGTAACTGAAGGGGTCTCTGGGAAGGAGACTCAGGGGAGACTTTCATTTACTTTAGGTCCTTTGGAACTGCATAAATTCTTTTTTCTGTTTATTTTTTTTTAAACGTGTTTTTTTTTTAATTTTTGGGGGTGATGCTGGCTAATAAAATTGTATAGGTTTTCAAGTGACTAGTTCTCTGACACATCATGTGTATATTTCATTGTGCGCCCGCCACGCAAAGTCAAAATCTTCTTAAACAGATGCATTTTCAATTTAATTTTGAAGAAGGCACTCACGTGATTCAAAAATCAAACCACAGTAAAATAAATCCAACGAGGAGTCCCTCTCCCACTATCCCCCGACTCCCCACCCACCATGGCTTGAGGTGACCAGTGTCACTGCTGGTTTATGATTCCTTCTAGGGTTCTTATGCATTTATTCATTCAGCAAGTACTGACTGAGCACCTACTATGTGCCAGGCACTGTTAGAGGCCCTGGGGATGCAGCAGGGAACAGACAAGTGCCTCTCCCCAAGGAGGTGACATTCTAGTCAAAGGATACAGACAACAAACACATAACTATAGTTTTCTAGGTCGTAAGAAGCAACAAGAAAAAAATAAAACAGGAAGTGAGTCCCAGGGCAGGGCAGAAGTTTGCAAATTTAAATACGGAAGCCAGGGATGGCAGCTCTGAGAAAGTGACATTTGAGTTGAGGCCTGAAGAAATGAAGATTGGCCCAAAGGACCCTGAGAATGCGCTGGAAAGTATGCAGAGGGGGACGGCCTGCGGGTGGGCAGGGGAGGCCAAGGGGCAGAAGACCACCCATCTACTGCCGCAGTCTGAGAGCACCAGGCCTCGCCCTGGGGGGACGCTCAGGCCGACAAGTGGCTGGAAGAATCACCCGCATTGTTTCATTTTCCCTCTCGTTCAGTCAAGATCACATGGTTGAATCTCTGCTTGTGTCAAAGACACACATGATAGATCCTAGTGTTAAACTTGCTTCCAGGAATGACTGTAAAATTTCAAAATAAATATCTATCTCCTGAGTGTACACTAAAAAGGAATGAGTGCCTGTATCCACCAAAAGATATAACAAGAATGGTCATAATAGCCAAACCTGGAAATAACTTAAATATCCATCCACAGGAGGACGGATGAGTAAACTGTGGTACATTCACACTGTGAGATACAACACAGCAATGAAAAGGAATGGATCGTGAGATTTCTTGGCTACAACGTGGGTAAACCGCACAGACATAAGTGAGCAAAAGACACCAGACGTGATGAGAGAGCTCATTTTTATATAAAATTCAAAGACAGGCAAAGCCAATCAATGCTAACCGCTTAGCAGTTCTCCTCGGGGAGGGCTATCTGCGGGGAGGAGACCCAGGGGAGTCCACTACTGGGACTGCACCCTTCACTGTTTGTGAGTTATACCTCATCAAAAAGGTATTTTTTTAAAAAACTGATAAATTACAATTTGAAATTATAATAATTTGTAAGTTGTAATAGGCTGTCGTAAATAGATGTAATAAACAGGAAATGCTCAGTAAATACTGAATGCTGAATGAATGAGTGAATGAATGCATGTATAAAAAGCTCCGACCCCAGTGCCACCGGGGATCAGCCACACAATGACCCCGAACAGGTCTCTTTACATCCCTAAGCCTCAGCTTTCCTGCCCCCAAAACTGGGCTCATAACTGCCAATGAGCAAGGTTGCTGTCCAGATTAATGAGGACGCGTGGGCGGGCGGGAGGGCGGGGCGGTGGCAGCTCCCACTTGACCAAGTCCTTTGTGCGCTGCACAAGCTGGCCCCTCTGACTCCCTTGCTGCCCTGTCTCCCTTCTCCCCTAGGACCAGGACCCTGAGCCCTGAGGACGGAAGGCGGTTTTCCAGAGAGAGTGAGGTCACACGAGGAAGCCAGGCCTGGGGAGCACTGGGGCCTCCACCATGCACACAGAGGGCCTATTGACGTCCTCCTGAAACTCCCCGGAGCCACTGCCAAAACGAAGCCTGGACCCAGTCATTCATCCTCCTAGCCTCGACATTCGGTGCCCAGCGCAGGGCAGGGGCTGGGGCTGCCAGGAGGGCGGCTGGAGGTGTCAGGCTCTCAGGGGCACTTGGGAAGGGATTTTCCACTGGCTCCAAGCCAGGGGGCCTGGCACGAGGAGGGTGGAAGACAGGATGGCCATGTTGAGCAAGGGGAGAAAGTCTTGAGTTGGGGAGTAGAAGCCTAGGGTTGATTCCTCCCGACATCCACCAGCCCTGGT
The DNA here is from genome assembly GCA_004026545.1 of Mormoops blainvillei. Classification (NCBI taxonomy): domain Eukaryota; kingdom Metazoa; phylum Chordata; class Mammalia; order Chiroptera; family Mormoopidae; genus Mormoops; species Mormoops blainvillei. The sequence continues at coordinate 6,190 of PVJD01003973.1, read as the reverse complement.
GTGCTCACAGGACTGAGGGGCCTCTCGGAGCTGCAGGGAGCATGCGCAGGAAGACCAAACCAGCTACTAGCGAGGCAGATGTGCCCCAACCCCCCCAGCACCCTCTAAGCATCACCCGGGGGCGGGGAGACAAGGTGCCCGGCAGCAGGGAAAGTGTGCCAAGGGGTCAACCCAAGTGTCCACACCTTGACGTTCTCCTCTGTGAGGCCCTTCTCCACTGAGTCCTCCACGTTCTGCCGGATGCGATGCAGGAATGCCTGGCGGAGGGAAACAGGAAGAGGTGAGTGTCCACGCCTTGATCTCCCAGGGATGGCCCAAAAGAAGGGTCACAGGCCAAATGCCAACTAGGACCTGGGAGGGAGCACAGTGCAGGGACACAGCAGGGAATAAGCAAAAACTACCCTGCCACTCAATCAATAAATGTTTATTGACCATCTGTCACACCAGGCCCTCTGGAGAAAACACCACGAAGCCCTGCCCTGCTTCATCTCCCATGGGCCCCTCCCAGGCTAGCACTCTTTCCTTTTTCTTCTTCTTTTTTTAAATTTAGCTTCTAAATAATAGCACACTCACATGGCTCAAAAGTCATAAATGCAGAAAGTCTCCTACACCCCGGGCCCCATGCACCTACTCCCTCTCCACCCCCACAGGACCACAGCTACTAGTTTCCAGTATATCCTTCCAGAAGATCTTCATGTAAAAATACACACACGTACCAGTCAAAGAGTACAAACGTCCAGGCAGAAGATGAACAAGCTCTGGGGATCTGATATACACCTGGGGATTATGGTTAATAATACTGTAGCATATGCTTGAAAGCTGCACTGTGGCGGTAATCATGGTGCAATTTATAAGTGTGTTAAACCAACACATTGCACACCTTAAACTTTCACAATGTTATATGTCAAATATATCTTAAGCTAGAAAAACAAACACACATATACATGTATATGCATATACACACACATAAATTCTTATTTTTCCCCTTTTTATATTCCAAAACAATGGCCCCAGATTGACCTGGCAATAGCCAGGTGGAGACCCTACAAAGATGACTTCATAGTCCTGTCACGGCCACAGGGGCCAGGATGAGCTATGGCAGCCAGCCAGTCACCCTCCTTGAAGGGGCTGATTATAACATGGGACTCCATGAGGGGGGCGGGGTGGATGAGCACACACTGTCCTTGTCACAGAGCTCCGTTGCAGGTTAATTAAGGGCATGTCTCATCCAAACACGCTTGTCTGGGGAAATCTCTGAGTGGTGGGGAGATGGAAGGGACCATCCAGGATGGAGGGAAGCAGGGGAAGATGACAGCTGTCGGGTCCTTTCCCATCACCCGGACGAATGCCCACGGCTGTCATGAGGAGCTGGCTACCTGCAGGTCTACACACGGCAGGTCACAGAGAGAAAAGCCAGGGACACAGAGCATGGCGGCCTCGCCTCTGTCCACACTCACTACAGGGCACTCTCCACCAGTCCCCTCCATCTCAGTTACCTCCCTGGCCCAGGCTTCTCCCCCGACGTCCAGACTCTTACCTGGATTTCTGCCAACTCCACATCCCCACCTGGACGTCTGAGAAGCACCTCAAATTCAACCCACCCAAAACCTAGTTCCTGATCCCCCCTCCAACCCACACCGCCAAGCTCTTTCCAGCCTGATTTTAACAGTGCTCCAGCCAACCCCCACCCCCTGACACTCCATTTCCATCTGTCAGCAGATGCTATCAGCTTCACCTTTACCATATATTAAAAATCTGACCACTTATCCCCACCTCCTCAGCCACCCACCTGGTCCAAGTAACCATCATTTCCTGCCTGGACTAATGCAGTAACCTCCTTCCTGTTCCCCCGGCCCCCCCACCCCCACCAAAAGTCCTTCCTCCACACAGACAGCCAGAGGGATCCTGTTCAATATGTAAATCAGATCCTGTCAATCCATGGCTTAGAACTCTCCATGGCTCGCTCCCTCCACAGCCCATAAGGTCCCCATGACCTTGTCCTAGTTAATCTCTCTGAGCTCACCTTCCAGCTTTCCATCCCCTCCAACACCTCAATAATCTTCAGCCACATCTCCATTCTCTCTATTCCTTCCACCAGCCAGGCACATTCCTTCCTCAGGACCTTTGCACATGCTCTTCCAGGGCAGTGTCCCCCAGTTCTCATTCATCAGGCCCTAGCTCAAATGTCACTTTCAAGACACCCTCTTGTCTTCCTACACTTATCACCTTCCGATTTTGCATTACGAGCACATTGGACAAATAAAAAGACGGAGGTTAAGCAATCTACACCAGCTCCGAAGGGAGAGGCCCAGATAAGAAGGAGGGATGAAACTCTTAGCCTCATCCAACAAAAGATCCCAGGTCTGGAAACTGATGACTTGGGGTCAAACTGCAGTCCTCCTCCTTCCTGCTGTGCACATCACCTCAGGACAGTGCATGAGCCTCTCTGAGTCTAGTTTACTCTTCCCAAATATGAAGAGCATAGCAATATTGTCCTGCCTTTCAGAATGTGTCAGCATAAACTGAACGGGAGCTCCATGAGGGCAGCGGCCTCGCCTCCCCTGTTCCCAGCTGTCAGCCCAGGACCTAGGCTAGCGCCTAGCACACAGTAAGCACTCAGGTATCAAAGGAATGGACGGAATGTGTCTGGCACAGGGCCTGACACATGGAGAAAGCCTCAACTCAGGCTACTTGGTAGCCTGCTGATTTTTCTTTTTAAAAGATAATGGGTGGAGGGGACAGGGGAGAGGAGTTCCTAGAGGGCGTTTTTAACAGGACCTGTGATGCTGCCGGGAACTCCGGCTTCCAGCCTCCTCGGACTGGAGGGAGACAAAGGCAGCCTCACGGAGCACAGCCAGTGAGAGCGGGAAGCTGGGCTTGCAGTGAGGCTGACCTAGATCTGGGCTTCCTGTCCCGGTTTCTTCACACGAGCAGGGCCACCACTATTGTGCTAGGACAATGAGAGGCTCGGGCCACCCACAGAGGAGCCGCAAACAGGCCAGTGTGATGGGCTCAATGGGCAGCTCGTGACCCGGAAAGAATGGGCAGGCAGGGGCTCTGGGCCCAGCCCTCATGCTACCCAAGGCAGGACCGGCTTTTCCAGGCGGTGCCAATGCCCTCTGTGCAGGTGGGGGTTGAAGGGACCCTCTGGGGCAACTCCTCGTCTCAGCCCCGACAGGTCTGGAACACTCAGCCTCTCATCCTGGAAACCTTCGCAGAGACAAGACCGTCCTCAGGATTGCTGAGGCTGCCTGAGACTCCACCTCGGCCATGACATCTTTGTCCATGCCTTGTCCATGCTGCCTGTCTCCACGGGCCACTGCCCCACACCTGCCCAAGTCCTCCTCTTCTTCTCGCTATGACGATCAGGATGAAATACGGCAAGAATCCAGAAAAAGATAAAGAAAAATGTAATGAACTCCCACAGACACATCATTGCTCAGCTTGGGCAAATCTTAGCATTAAGCTAAGTTTGCTTTAAACAGTTTTCTAAGAGAAATGCATCAAATCTGGGGAGGTACAGACTGGGAAGGGGCACAAGAGAGCCCTCAGGGGTGCTGGAAATGTTCTTCTGGACCAGGGTGGGGGGTACTCGGGTGAAGGCATGTGCGAAGCGCTGTCAGTGTGCACCTTGGGCTAGTTCACTTTACCCATGTACCGTGTGAATACCTCCCCCCATGCAGAAACAGGAAGAAATGAATCGGTACACAGAGAAGTGGGCCACTTGTGCACCTGCTCTCCCTGCAAGGCACTGCCCACCCAGGGGATGGTGCCTTTGCTCGCTTTCCGTGCACATGTGAAGCAGGAAGCAATAAAGACGACTGCTTCACTGGCTGTTTGATACACACATTTCTGTTTTCCCATTCATGGCATTTTCCACAATTATCCACATCAATAGGTGCACTTGGCAGCACCTGCCGTCCAGACCCCAACCATACCCCTCGCCCCAGGGGTGGAGGGAGGGGGGTGCACACCAGCAGCACTTCCAGCCGCCAGCACCCACATCTCTTGGCTAACCCAGAGCCACACAGCTAGAAGGGGCAGAGCTGGGCCTCTAATCCAGGCAGTCTGGCCTGGTGACGAGTCCCCAACACACATCATCAGTGAGTAACTGTAGACAACACACTGCATGAGCATGAGACAGGGAGCAGCTGCCCTGCAGGGTGCCCCCAGGGACCCGCCATCTGTCTGGGACCTGTGGCCACTGGCTTGGGAGGATAAATCTCTCCCTGGAGATAACAAGGACAGGAAGAAGCCTCGAAGTCACTCTCTGAGACCAGTGCTGGCAACCTGATCGCTGAGGGGCGCAGGCCCGGATGCCCCCAAGGACATCCCCGTCTTGGCCAGGGTGACCTCACCAGACATATGGCGAAACCTGAGAGGGCCAGGGAGCCAGTTAGAAGGAAGGGGAGATGGGAGGCAGGGCAGTCCCAGACCAGAGCAAGGACAAAGGGAAGGGGTGCCCCAGGGCCCCATCCCCCTATGTGGTCGGGGTGGGGGTGGTGCCAGGGAGGCAAAGTGTCATCGAATAGCAGAGGCCTGAGTCCAAGTAATGATAATAATAAAATAGTAGTAACAACAGCAGAGGAGGGCTTTGCACAGCCTGATCTAAGCAACCCCACACAGGCCAGAGTTTGGGGAACTCTCAAATGCCAACTGACCCCTTCAAAGACCAAATCCCATGCTCCATCCATTCAAGTTGTGGGCATTTATCCCTCAGGGAAAAATGAATCTCACACGGTCATCAAAATTTAACTTCAGTATCTGATGCATAATTCTATCACTTGAAGTTTAGTCAAATAAACTGTCCATCTTGCAAAGGAAAATCATGCTAAAACTGGTTTGCAGAAGTCCATTAAATGATACCAAAAAAAAAAAAAAGGTTGTTGATGTCTCCAGAGCTGTAAAATAACCCAAGTTATAGGAAAGTACATAAAATATAATCTAATTTGGGTTAAATTATCTCTATATAAGGACAGAAAAAAAAAAGTATAAACTACCCTGAACTGTGCAGGCAGAGAGGGCAGCGGCAGCCAAGCAATAAGAGATGACAAGGCGTTCCTTCTGCAGCGGGGCCTCTGAGCTGCCCACCCCTCCGTTTCCGTGTTGACTCGAGAAACCACGAAGCCCCCCCAGGAAGATGCCCATCCTGGCCAGCCCGCGCGAGCCAGCCGAGTACCTCCACAGCCTGGGGCAGAACACAAGGCCTTCCCCTGTCCGCAGCCCCGCTGCGATCCAGGCTGAAATTAAAAACCCCCCCACTCCATTCTCAGCAAGCACCCCCTTTGGGGCAGGCTTGTGCTGAGAAAAGAGTCGCTGGCCCAGAACTAGCTTGTCCAAAAGCCCCAAATTTCAGATTTGAAAAGTCATCTCCAAGAAAGGTTATACATACAGTCACGGTTGTTGTACCGGAGAGGAATGAGAAGATAACATTCCTTCACAACTTCGAACTTGCTCCTTGACGTCACATCTCAGCACATTATGAATTATACATTCACGTCATTCTATAGCAACAGCACAAATATGTTACATTGCACTATATCTTTAACAGATGGATGTCTTCCTGTAAGCACTAAAAACAAGCTCCATACTGTTCCATGAATATACCAAGCATGTCCTACCCCAGGGCCTTTGCACTTGCTATTCCTTTGTCTGGAAGACTCTCTCCAGATATCCACAGGGCCCTTTCCTTATTTCATTTCCATCTAGAATCAAATGTCACTTCTTCTGAGAGGCCTTCTCCCACTGCCCCATGTAAAGCAGAAACCCACACGTCCCCTCCATTCTCTCATCCTTCCTTATTTCCCTCTGCAGCACTTACCTCCACTCACACTTATCTACTCCTTATTGCCACCTGCCCCCTGCGATGTCAGCTCCAGGAGAACAGTGGTTTCTGCATGCAGCATCCCCACCCACCCACCCGGGCCTAGACCTCTGCCTGGCACAGAGCAGAGCTCAGTAAAACGGGCTCAGCGGGTGGCTGATGACCAGCTTGTCTGTCCTTCCTACAACCACATGGGCTGTGCCGTGAGGGTCCCCTTTTTAGAAAAGAAGAAACTAGGACACGAATCACCAATGGGGCTCTGGAGTCAGACAGCCAGGCTTTGTCTGGGTAACGGGGCCTCACCTTTCAAGGTGCTAAAGTGAGGATTAAACGTGACACAGTGTGTCAATAGCCTGGCACCTCTTG